>DWON01004215.1:0-16618 GCA_018251015.1 Phocides pigmalion okeechobee | reverse complement strand
GGGGGGGGGGGGCGGCGCCAGCGAGGGGGGGGGGGCGCGCGGCTTCTCCCGCGCGCGCATTCGTTGGCCCTCCCCGGGGATTTCCGAGCCGCGCGCCGGCCACTGGCGCGCCGGCCCGCCGCTGCCGCACTCGCGCGCCGAGGCGGGCGCCGCGCTGCTCTGACAGTGCGACCGCTTCGCGCTGCGCCTGCGCGCCGCGCTGCGCCGCCTCTACCCGCTGCCGCGCCGCCGCCGCTGACTGCCTTAGGGTCCACCTCGGATAGGGTTGCCAATTTTTATATGCCCAATGAAGTTTATTGAAATCGGAAAATTAAAAAACAGTATTTTAGAATAAGTTTTAAAAGCATTTTTTGGAAGGTTTCGCACATATCAACAGCACATGTAATTTTCTTTTTAAGTTTCTGTTTACTTTTTATATTAGAAACGATGAAAACAGTATTTTGAACATTATTTTTATTGAAAAGTAAACACCATTATAGAACGGATTGAAGTATATTACCATTTTAAGTGTAGTTGGCAACCCTAGTGACAGACAGCGTCATGTCGACGAGTCAGTTCCATTGTTTTTTTTAATGTACAAATGATTTTTAAAAAGTGTAAAAATACATGTTTTAAATTTAATCTACGCGTAATCTTAGAGTTCTCACGCAAATGGAGTAATCTAAAGTAATTAAAAATAACTTACAGCTGCTATAAAAATGCACTCCCTCGTAGTGACGAGCTTCATTTAAATATACTTTAAAATTGACGTGCTTTAGTAACGATACTAGTAATTATTGAACACAGTTTATAACATTACAACAGTTTTTATAGTAGACGAGTATTACAGGATGTGCACGTTCAGATGGCGTCTACTTACACTTAGCAAATGCGAGTTTCTCATTAAACTCGTGGCTGACACTGTAACTACCTTGCTGTCGAGTAAACATAGCGTATGTATAAATTAACGACATATCAATATCGTGCTTATGTAAATTAAATCGTTGTTTTTACTTAACAATCTCATGCTCTTTTCGGAAGTCACAGTATAAATATATTTAGACATCGGGACGCCATCTATACTTCTAGTATTTAAGCATAAAAATCCGTATTGTTCCATCGATACAATAATCCATGAATTATAATTTTAGCAAATTATATCCTCCATGGTAAGAAAAGTATTATGACATTCTTCAATATTAAAATAGCCTAATTTTCCGAATACTTTTAAACCTAGTTACAAGAAATAGGCTGTGTGAATTTGCATTCAAAATAATATTATTATAAATTGATTTGATTATATATATGATAATAATGTCTTTCCGTACAGTGAAATTGCATTTACTCAGTGCATCACCATTAGTTAGCAAGTTTTAAAAAAAGTTCATACGTAGATGTTAATGTAAATTTTATTACGATATTAAATATTGTAAGAAATATGGAGAAAAATGTGTTTATACTTACCTTATAGGGATAATTGTAAAATATATTTAGAATTAATGTCAACGTCCACATAAATTAACAGGACAGTACTTTAAAACTGTATCACTATATATATACTATTTGCTTTAGGTGTACGTAAAACAAGACTTAATGAGGAACTATGATTATAGGCTAATAGTTCCATTATATCAAATTCATAGGTATGAATGTAGTGCATCCTGGGTTTGTTCCATCACTTCTTGATTACCTTTATCTCAAAATAATAATTTACTTCAGGTAACAACAGCATAAGCAAGTACCAAAAATATAACATGTTCACAAGTGTTTTAACAAGTTGTGTATGTTTAAAAATGTATTTATTATATATATTTATTACATGTACAGAATATTTATCAATGTTATTACTATGTTTGAGATATCTTCATACATGCTTTGCATTTATATTTTTCTTCTATATCCGTTTTATAGTTCTAGGGTATTGTTTTCTCTGGTTGCCTTCTTAAAAAAGACGTTGACCATAAATCTGACGTATATTAAAAAGTTTGGGTATTCAAAAAGGCCTGTATACTTTTTTGAACACCTTCTCTGTGCAGATAAAATGTGCAATTTATTTCTGGTGTGATGGCAGTCCGAACTTGCATTCAATAAATTATCAGACTTCTACGTGCACACAGATAAGAGAGCAACGCAGCAGACCTGTTATAGGTGATCTGTGAACGTGTTAGTTACTAAACACATTGGATCTTTAAATAGCTATTGTAAAAGTATAAATAATTATATTTTTTCTTCGCCTAATAATACACTAAAAACTTTTATTTACTTGTGTGTATCGTACCTGTGACCAATTTTACAATGTAATGCATTAAATTATTTTAGTTTTTCAAATTATTACCTTAACTGTCCTTATCACTTGATATTTTTATACCTTGTTTATATAATTTACGAAATATATAAATTATTGAAAAATAACTTGTATTTTATCCTTTTTCCCATGGACCAAAGTAAACAAAACTATGCTGCAAGATTTATTTAATTTACATTACAAACGAAAGTTATTAAATAAATAATATTAAATAATTTATTGTTAAAACTGAAAAGTATTTTCCACATATTGATTTAGAAATGATTTTTGATTCATTCAATTCATGAGGCCCATATAACCAACCAACAGTGGTTGTTTCCACTACCTTTACAATTTCGTTATAATATAAGTCACATTTTCCAAAATCTGATTTTCCATTTAGTTTTATAGAAATATGGGGTCTCAATACGTTCAAGTGTGTTGGTACAATTAGGCGAGGAAGGAAGAACTAGTCACAACATAATAGATATCGGTCAGATTTTATAGGGTATATGCTGGAAATTTAGCATCGAGGGGTCTAACAATTTGTTCGGCTAAATATATTCGACCTAATGCTCCTTCGAACAACGAAGCGGGCCGGTCCGGTCGATGAAGCTCCGTACCTGGCCTCTCCAGCGCACACCATTCCATAAAGCAGTAAGCTCGGTACAAGTGAATAGGTTTCTGTGAATTAAATGGAAAATAAAGTTAAAACTAATTCTTTACGCTTATTACGATGATATCAATATTCCGTGATGTTTCTGCTTCTTACAGTCGACAGAGACATCTAAAATTGGTCGGGAATCGAAAATTTCGCGCGCATGTAGTAGATCGAGTCAGGATTGCGGGAGGCAGCCTTATCCGGAGCTCTTTCCTCTAGATTGAAGATATGCCGACAATTCACACAAATATTGTATTTTTTAGCATCCGTAAAAAAATTTCGAATATACAGACGTTGTTTCCTCTCGCAGTCTTGTGGCTCCGATGTAAAAACAGCACTTTTGTTCGCACGTAATGCATAAAAAAAAATCCATACAACACAGGTGCGTATGAGCCGCAAGCGCGTCGCGCCCAGAATTACAAAGCAGTGATGTAGGCGCTGGGAAAGCGTTAAAATAGTATTTATATACTCACTTTTGTGACCTGATAGAGTTCCAAAAATGAGTAAGCATTTCCGCTCACACCATGGCAAATACTGTAGCCCTTGGTACATAGTCCTCTTTGCCAAATGACTTCCCCGCATAACAAGGCTATTTTTAAATACTTTTCTTCTTCAAAGACCTAAATGAACACATAACTTTATAAATTTTAATCATTACAATTCATTCATATTTACAGTATGTTAATCTCTTTTCAGGGCCAACGGTAAGTAACAAACGATGCTTGCAGCTTGCAGCCGCTATGTATACTGTCAACCGCCTATGAACCTTATTAAGATGCTCTATAATAGAACAGATGTGAGGTCATATCATAAGTTAAAATATATTGCTTCTTCTCAAGATTAAGATAATACATCTTATGTCTCAAAAAACTGAATCTTCCTTACCACCTTCAAAATATTACGACAGCAGCGCAAATTTGTTTTTATAAGACACGAATAAGATTAACGGCAGTGCTTTCGTACTTAAAGTTTATTGACTTTTACATCTCTAAACCTTAGATTTTTTTTCAACACATTAGACATCAGAACCGGGTCACAGAGAAATTTAGCCAAAATGTTTTTGACGACGTAATTTTTAATATCTTATTGAGCAATTATTTTATTTTCATGCCTGATGTCACATGGCATGGACTCACTCATGTTTGCGCCTGTTCTGTTAGTAATAAAATAAAATATTGTTAAATTAAAGCGAATAAAGACATTATACCTGATATGCCAATACACATAGCGACACAAAACCGGGCGCACCATGGCACCACTGCACTAGTCTGTCCCCGGAGCTGCTGTGTAGGGATGACGGGAAATTACAACTCGGAAATCTTTGATTCAATAGCCAATCTAAAGTGGGCTTGATGAAACTTCGTATCTCATTAGCATTAATATAAATGCGAGCCTGTATGGAACAAAAACTTAAAGTTAAGTGAAGTAAATTCTAATATTGAGAAGGAACATTGTGTTGAAGAAGACGGATTTTTGTATCTTTTCTAGCGTTGTATCGTAAAGGAACCCTACGGGCTTGCAACTACAAAAAGATTGTCTCTTCTTGTATTAACTGGCTACTACCAAAAACAGATGTCAATGATCAATGTTCTTAAGTCCTTGGTGATGTCAAATCAGACTGCAGCAAAATATGGTTTCTATAAGTACGAATAATAATGGCAGTGATTCAAGACCAACTTAACGACGCGCGACGCAATGTGCTTGCGCCTGGTCCACACTTGTGTTGTACGTACAAATCTGTAAGGATTACGGACCAACAAGTGCTGTTTTTACGTTACAAATCTGGGGACGGATATAACAACTATGTATTATATATAGATGATACACAGATGATAAAAAATACAATATTTCAGTAAATTGTCAGCGTATTTTCAGTCTAGCCAAATAAGCTACAACTTAGTGCCGCCTCCCGCAACTCTGACCAGATCTAATTTATGAACGCCGCAGTCAAGGTGATAAAAGCCTATTAGTTACAAGAAATGTTTATAGCTCTCATTTTTAATTCTAAATCATAAATCCAAGGATGGATTTCATAAAAGACAGTAGTATTGTAAGCAATAATGTAAATATGTAGAAAATTTTAATTACCTGTAAAAGCATGTACAGTATTCCTACTACTCCATGAGCGGCTCCAAGATAAATTTTTCCATGCCACTGCCATAAAAGTGGACTCTCTGACTTCATTTCTCTAGAGAATTGCTTTCCCGATCTTAAAATAGATGCAATGACCTGCAATATTCATACAACATTTTAATATTAGTTTCCATGAACATCGGAAATTAAATATCAACATAAGTTCGTAATTAATTAGGAAAAACCATCTCAAATTAATAAGACCATAATACAAAAGCAAAGGAAATAGTTTATCTTGCAACAATTGCACTATATAATGGGCTCTTTCAGTATATTAACATCATACCTTTTCAACATGATTTGCAGGTATGATATCTTTTCCACTAACATGTTTATTGACAAAAAGCAGGGCATACAGATATCCAGACTTCCCATATAACAGCTCATCAGGTGAATCTTCTAATTTTGAAATCAATTCCATTAACCTGTAGCAGGAGGTAAATTATGATAAAATTATTAATTTACAGCTACTATTATCACCTCTTTTGAGAAGTAAATTCCTTGTTGTAAAATTGTAGTAACAATTATTCAACAAGGGAAGCACTAACACCACCCCCTTAATACCCCAATAGACAATTGGCTTATTTCTCCTTGTAGTGATGCATTGCCAGCTACACTTATAAATAACAACTATCTGAGTCCTCAGAAGTAGCAACATGTCTAAGCAATGCTTCCAGAAATTCCTTTTCCCTTTCAGAATTTCAGAATTTCCTACTTTTGAGATTGAATATGGTTGCCCATGGATAAGTGGACTTTTAACATTATCAGATGTTGCATGAAGTAAAATATCTTTTGCTCCTACAAAATGTATATATTTTAGCCTCATCTGCATAGGTGTTTGCTTTGATATTATTGTTACTCCAATACTCCAATGGGCTAACAGGTAACTGAATTATTTACTAAATTGCAATTTATTGTCAGTACATAATATCTGTATCATTATATTTGCCGTTTTCTATCTCAAATAAGTACACTGATGTAAACTTTCATTTGCATGGTCCATATATCTGCATATATTTGCATCTTAAATAACATTTTACCTGTTAGCTAAAGTCCTGTAATCAGGTAAAGTGTTGGCATCGCAACTGCCAAATTTATAGGAAATAACAGCCGCTATTGCTAGAGGGCCAGCATCTCCACACAAAAAGCTTATCCTTCGCCCTTTTAAATCACGCAAATTTAGATATTGTAGTGCATTCTTAAACAGAAACAGTCACAGTTTAATGTGCAATTAATGGATATATGTAGAATATAAGTGTGTAATAAAATTATCAGTATGCAATCATCTATCAACACAATAAATTACAAATATTTTCAACAAGCAGTAAAGCCATCACATATAGGAAATTTAGAATCCAAATTCAGGAATAATTAGTCTCAAAAAAATAGACAGCTTTTATTTGAAATATAACTTAATTTGTATTTCATCAATTTCATTGTAAATACGCCACTTCAAACACTTAAAATATTTCACTATTAATTAATACAACGAAAAAGGAGACTCCAACACTATAGTGGTTATATATCAGTTCAGGCTCATCATTTCAAGTCACATTTCTGAGATTCTTTATTAAAATATAGTACTGTCTTATTATTATTCAGTAGTTACTTTTAATTATTATTTCATACATACCTCGAACATTTCATGGCGTTTATCTCTCTTGTAAAATGCACTTATCAAAAAATATAATGCCCAGCCAGCAGATCCTGTATACACAGTGCCATCATGAAAAATATCTTCTACATGGCTTGTAGTTAAAAGCTGTAATTTATTATCTTTGAAGCTTTCCAATTTTTTTTGGAATAATTCTGACCCCTGTGAAGAGAGAGAAATAAATTATTGTATATAATTCATTACTCGTAAGCTATTATATTAAAAAAAACTCGTATATATATAAGAAATACAGAAATATAATTTAGTACATACCCCGTCTTTAGTTTCATTTAGAATATTAGAGGTAACATGTTCATTATAATCACTGTATTGATTTTGAAATGAGCTCTTCGAAGCCATTATTTATGTAAGTCCATAAAATTTACTACATAAAGTATTATAATTATTTGTTATATTACTGTTGTAAGGAATAAGTATTAATTGAAGATATGCATGGCTGTAGATCAGATATGAGCGAAATATAATAAATAATTTACAAAATGATAACAAGTTTTAAAACAAAACATAAACACCGGATGTCAGTCGGTATTACTTTCTCGCCAGTGTCACTGTCACTTGTCTATGACTGCTTATCCACAATCAGTGACTGTAACCACAGAGTATAATCGTTACAGTGAGTCACTGTCAATAACCAACTACATATTATTATACGCTTTGGATAGTGCTTCACGTCTAAGAGAATTTGAGTGCTATTATGAAGGTAAAAAGAATGGCGTAGTACTTAACCAAATAAAGACCCTGTGTCCTAGGAATGTAACTAGGAAGAGAATTGAAGCACACTAATCACGCCACTCTTCCTTATTAAAATTATGACTCATTTATAGCTTCGCGACTAGAATAAGCTGTAAGCATACGGCCGTCTTTCCCAAATATTTTTTTTTCAATTGTCTATGAATAGAATATTTTTTGACATTACTACTTCCTATTGTCAAATGATAAGGATCCAGAAAAGAGACGAGAGCGCATGCGTGTGATAATTTTCGGCCATATTGTTATGACGCATACAAGATCATAGGTCTCCGCCAGTGACGACTCTTCACGCAGTTGACGTGGCTACTACGTACCGTCCCGTTCGCCCACTCCGGACGCAGCATATACGGTGACGAGGAATACGTAACTGGTGAGTGCTCGAACTGAAGACATCTTGCGGTCTGTCACGGTCGCTTAAATTTGAGTTTATAATTATGAGAATTCCTAGCGATAAAGTCTCAACAAATCAGTCTTGTAATCTTTCGAGCTTCTAAAGTATGTTGCGTATGAGCTAATAGACGCAATAGGAAAATTTCCTAAGTGTGACGCGATGATTCAGTTTTAGATTTTCTCTATCAACAATGGGATGTAGGAAAACATGATGACCAAGGAATTAATTTACAAGTTTGATGTGTGTGAAGTTCAAGGATTACACAGAATGGTGACCTTGAATATTTTAGGTGACCTTAGTGGGCATGGACGGAATAGTGGAGGAGAATGGCACCACTGGCAGAGCAGGCGTTCCCGATCCACTGGCCATCGCAGGATCGTCCACCACCGCGGCGGCGCATGTGGTTGCCACCAGCATCGTGCAGCTGACGCTCCCCGCACAAGCCCCATCCGCACAGGTGTTTGTTTTGATATTATTGTTAGTCCGATACGCCGATAGGCCGACAGGTGACTGAATAGTTTACGTCAATTGTGTGTGTGCGCAAGTGTCAAAATAAATTGCAGTTTATCGTCAGTATGTAATATCTGTGTTTTTATTTAGTGTTAAATTTAACTTTGAACAAATTTCAGGTGCAGTCAGTGATCCAACCAAATCAACAATCAGTTATTCAGACTGCTTCAAACACTCAACCTGTACAGTTACCAAAAGGCAATGTTATACTTGTGAGCAAACCAAGTTCAGTCATACACACCACTCAAGCAACTCTACAGACATTGCAGGTATGTAATTTAGTTTATGTGTGGGATACACACATACAAATAATTTGTATATGATTGCTGTTTATTGATAATAAACTATCGTTTATTATAGATAAAGCCTGAACCTAACTCAGTGGTGAATGCACAGGGTCAATCGTGTAGTGATGACAGCTGTAGTGATGATGAAAGTCCTAAGCGGAAATATAGAGAAATGTTGACAAGACGGCCATCTTACCGCAAAATTCTGAACGACCTTGGAGGGGCAGAGATTGCGGGTGAGTTGATGTTATTATTTGTATTTAGGTGTAAAAGGCTTGGAATCTAATGTTGTAATTGTATTTTGTATTTATATAATGTATATATCATAACCTTAACCTAATTTAAATATTAAGGCCTAAATAACTTTGAATATTTGTTTTTAATGACTAATAATTTACAATATTATCTGCAAAATGAGATATAAAGATTGTGCTTGTTTTATGTGAAACAAAAGCCTATATGAATGGCATAATGCTGGTGTGATACAACAATCTGTTGATTGTTACAAATTAAATTCTTGATGTCTATTTGTTATTTAGATATTATTAGGCATAGGATTTTTTGTAACATAACCCCTATAACAATCTAGAACAATACTACACAAATTTCCATAACCTACATTTTTAAGTACACTTTCTGTAGATACCTCACTATACAATTATAAGCATATTTTTATATAAAATTGGAAGAACAGCAAGATGGCAGTTAGGAAGCTGAAAATGAAGGAAACTTGTTGATGCCCATAAGTACAAAAGAATGATAATAATTACAGAAAATCGTATGGGATGTAAACCGGGATGCGAGAATGAAGTGCCGCTGTCATCTCCTTTATCATTTGCACCAGGTCAGTTAAATGTACTGCCGCTGACACTTATTTCGTTTCTGTGTGCAATATGTGTCACTAACCTGTTACAATCCATCGTTACCATAATACTGTATGGGTCATAACCATCAGCTTCTGGAGTATACCATCATTTTTGTTTCACATCACATCTTGCTCTGTCTCGTTTTATATGCAAAAAAAAATCTGTACTACTCACCAAAGTTTCCTTTACCAAAAAAGTCATTTTGAGTTGTTCATATAGATTTTTGAGAATTAATGCTGTAACCTGCTATCACAGCACTTAATAAAATAGTATTGAGTGATCTGTCCTTCTTTCATTATGTATAAGCTAATAAACATTTTTGCTTTACTCTCATGTTAACAATGTTGACAATGGACCTTCTGAAAGAACAAAATGATGCTAAATTATACCACATATGTACAATTGCTTGATGTTTGTAAATTTACTTGGCAAAAAACTGATTTTATTTTTGTAAGCAGTAGTAAACATATTTTAATATATCACAGTACAATATTATTTGTTCTATCTATAGTATGTTATCAACATTGTTCGAAGTACAATGTGGGTTAAATTTACACTGGTAATGTAAATTGCCGGTGAGCTAGATGGTGATTGTCATTTAATTATTATTTTAATGAAGAGTATCATAACATACTCTACACCAAAATTATCTGGTAAATTTCTAAACCTAAACCTGGCCCAGGAATAAAAGGAATAATCATTTCCAATTTGTATAAGGTCACGTAACAAATAAATTAGATTAATCTTGAAAGTTGAAAAACAATAGGCATACACTAATAATCATGCAATACGAACACTGCTGAATGTTAGGATTTGCTAAATGATTTTCTTTAATTTTTTTATTAATATTCCTTGGTCTATATATGTTCTAAAACAATTTTGGGCTTAAATCTAGGATTCCCAATATTTTCTATGACAGTATTTTACAATTAAAAAAATATATTTTTGTAGCATTCCACATCAAACCAACAATTTTTGTCATTTTTTAATCTTATAATTTTTTATTCTGCATCCATTTAAAATACTAGGCTTCTGTATAAGTTATTCAATTTCTAAAATTCTTTCTGTATGCTACAGAAACAAAGAAAATATATCAATTTATGAGGCCACATACAAGCAACAATGTAAACAGTATTAAACTGAGTAGCCAGTATGATTGCCCTCCCAACTTAAATCATCAATTGTTACTATAGAGTTACACAGAGAAATCTGTGAAACACTCCTTTACATACTCAGCAACAGTTAAATTATTTTTATTGCCGTAATTATTGCCTGCAATTAGTCTTACCTTAAAGACAATATAATGAGAATATGTATACAAGTCATATAGACCAATGATTTTTCAAAAGATTTCTAATTATTGTGCAATTAGTTACACATGCACATTTTTATTAGGAACAATTATAATTTAAAAGCAAAATTTATTAGCCATCAATGCCAATGTTTATAAATGAACATACTTGTATTTATGTATCATTACAATATAATGATAATTTCTATACTCATTTGGTATACCACTATAACGTATGCTTCAGCAGAAGTATGGGTATGGTAGGGTGTGTGGATATTACGAAAATCTGTTTTTTATATCAATTTAATTTACTATTGAATGTAAAACAAGGCAATCATTAATATACATGATGAAGAGGTTAAGAATATTACATTATTAATCAATAAAGTTAGGACAGGAATTCAAATTTGATCAATGTTTTATTTTATATTTATAAACCAATTTTGTCTTACTATATTTTCCTTATAAAATTTAAAGAGAAAATAATTAAGATTCATTTAGAATTGAGTAATGTACCTTTGAATGTATAGGTATGTTTAAAATATATTAGAATGTCTAAGGGTGTAAAACAGGGCATTCACTGAAATATTGTATATTTTTAGCATCTGTATATCATCTACGAATACACAGACGTATTTTCCGCCCTCAGTTTTGAAGCGCCGACGTAAACACAGCACTTGCTCGCCCGTAATCCATACAGATTTGTTCGTACAACACAGGTGTGTACAAGCCGCAAGTGCATTGCACCGCGCAATACACAACAATGTTATGCGCCGCAGTTAAAGTGTTAAGTATATTGATATTAACGTAATTGTAATAAACTATGTTAGGTTAGATCCCTCTGTTCGTACAACCCAACTCAGATGATCACTTGACGAAGACAATCACCATCCGCCACGAAAGTTGGAGTACAGCATCGGCGTCATTAGATCTTTTGAAAATTGGGTAAAGAGGAACATACATAGCGGCCCGCAGCCCGTTAAGCTGAAATTAATCTAGTTACGCTACAGAAGAACGAGCACTTTCTTAATCAACAATGTTTAATTGTAGTCTGATAATGCAGTTTCAATGGCTCATCAACGTACCCAATAACTTTTATTTGCTTCCGAATGTATGTGACTAAGACGATCACTTAATTGTTAGGTCACTTAAAAGTTTGAACAAATCATGGGCGGGTCCACAATATAACAACTAATATGTTTAATATAACTTTCTCGTCAAATTACCTTCTGTCAGTTTTCATAATATTCCAGCGACTTAATTGGTAATACTTAAAATACTGAAGTGGTTATAAAAATTCTTCTAGTTAAGGATTTGTAAAAAAGGGGATTTCGAGAAGCTCCTATCAAAACTTTACTAAGGGTAATTTATCCTTTTGTTAATTTTGAAAATATTTATAAGAACTATTTAATTTTAACAGTTGTTGTTCTCATGTGGGTATATCTTTTTTAAGAACATGGCGTCATCCGTTTTGAGGTCGAACTTATCGAATGACGTAATAGGCGTGAAGTCATGATGATGACGTCATGGTGCCAGGAATTTGTGAGAGGCACTTTGTAACCATGTTGTATAAATAATCTAATGTCATATTTTAAAATTATATTGTTGATTAATATTTTTATATAAATGTTTTCTATGTTAAATTATAGCTAGTTTCGTTTACATTCGAAACATCCAGAGATAATGTCTTAACCTATTAGATCGTTACTAATCAATTCCATTCCATTATAATAAATTTAATTATTATTAATAAATATTTCCACGCTAACAAAACCGCAGGTTGCGTCTATTTGTTTAATATATAAGTTGTCATCAAAACATGTGTATTCACAGTAGTTATGACAAAAGTTACAAATGACGTGCTTGCTATATAAATTATAATTTACCATTGTTGGCTTGATAGTTGTCATGTTAGTAGTTTCTAAATATGCATTTAGACAGTGTTAGAAAAAAATGTTTTTATTTAATCATCCAAGCGTTTTTTTGTAATTTTGAGATTTGATTGATAAAATATAAAAATAGTCTAACCATAACACGAAATGCCTTATAACGAATGAATAAGCTTAACCTAAACAATTTAAAGTGAATCCGTAAAATTAAATAAAATCCGTTATAAAATCATATCATATCTTATCTAATCTCACCTTTTATTGTAAAAAAGGTGACTGATAGATACAAAGATCAACGCTCAGCGGAAACGGATGCACACAGATTACGTATTTTTTTAGATAGGTTTCTGTCAGAAACCTAAGTAAGAAATTTGGGAAACTACCTCTGAGGGGATAAAATAGAAGTTGAACCTTTTTATGAATTTCATATTCTTTTTATATATTTGTTTCAAATATTGGAAAGTATTGTAATACTAAGTCATTTTTATTATGCAAATTAGAAAAAACAAAAAGAACGAATATTTTTTTTCTATTTGTTCTTTTTGTTTTTTCTAAATTGCATAATACTTCATCTAGGTTACCATCTTATTGAGCCTACCAAATAGCTGAAAACCTCAGAATTCCAGAAAGGTTTCCACAATCGATATTGGTTAAGTATCATTCGTTACGCTGATAAAAAATCGTATGTGGAAATCCGGCTTTAATACAGATACATGTAATAAGTTTTAATGAAGTAATAATGAATCGTTTTAACACTTTGAGTGCGGCGCGGATATGTATGATCGGGTCAGTATTGCAGGAGGCGGCCCTAAACTGGAGCTTATTTGATTAGACTGAGGATACGCCGATAAATTACTGAAATATTGTATTTTAACACCTGTGTATCATCTACGAATACACAGACTATATCCGCCCCCAGTCTTGTAGCGTCTACGTAAAAACAGAACTTTTGTTCGCCCGTAATCCATACAATTTTGTCCGTATAACAAGTTGTGTAGGAGCCACAAGCGCGTCGCGCTCAGAATTACACAGCAATAAATACAATGAATACCAATAAATACCATGTGTTTTAACCATTACTTTAGTAATTACAACGAAATAGTTACACTATACTTATAAACCATTTCTCAAGACTAATAAATCAGATCATAGTCAGAGAATCAGTAGTCTATAGACTGATAAATTATAAAGTCGCTAAAATAAATCTACAGGCTTGTTTAGTGCGCTGGTTTTGTTTGTTATTTGCTTCTTGTTCACAACAGTCTGGAAGCATTATAGCACAATCTTTATATCACTATAGTTATCTAATACATATATGTGTAAGCGTTATTATATTTTTTACAATTAAATTACCTATATTAAGTTTTATTGGAAGATGTTATTCACCTAATTATGTCGAGGGTAAAATTGATAAAAAAAATTTCAGTACTATATATTATAATTATATATATTTCTCCACTTAAAGCCGTATGTATTTTATAATTTCATTTTGGTAGTTCATTTAACCCTGGTTTCAATAACACGCAACAGAACTTCTAATATTCTTGCAATGGTTTGTATTTAAAAATAAAGTGTGAGTAATGTACTCTGCCCTGATGCAATAGATGAATATTAACCTTCATAGAAAATTACTATTATGCAAATCGAAACCGCATCAATGAATGTTGATGTTAAACAGTCAAATTGCAAAATATAGTAGCGAAATTATTCATAAGGAAATATAGTGTAAAATTTTATTGCGATTCTCAGTAAAGTTGTTAATTAATGTTGTATGGGGCTTATCCAGTGATTCCAGCTGGAGCTTTGCAGACAGAAAGCGGACTTCATACGCTAGCGGTGTCGGGGACGCCCGGCGGCGGCGCCATCGTGCAGTACGCAAATCAAGACGGACAGTTCTATGTACCGGGTCTGTATTTTGTAGAATAAAATATTTACTAATTTCAATTATAATAAAATCAAAATTCCATAGACGAAACGAACAAATCGTACTTATGTGTGCAGGTCCAATATTAGAAGACCAAACGCGCAAACGGGAGCTCCGGCTACTGAAAAATCGAGAAGCCGCGAGAGAATGTCGTCGTAAAAAAAAAGAGTATATCAAATGTCTCGAAAACAGAGTTGCAGTGCTGGAAAATCAAAACAAGGCCCTTATAGAGGAATTAAAATCACTAAAAGAACTATATTGTCAGCAGAAAACTGAATGAGGTCCAGCCGGCTAGCCAGGTGTGCCGCTGTTCTGCTGGTATAAGCCTCGAGGCACGTGTTGTCAGTTTCTGTACTACTTTAAGAGTACCTACTCGATTCCGTCCGACGTTCACTGTCGCGATGAATCGTAGTATATCTGTCCGTTTTGGAGAAAGTTGACTTGCTTGAAAAAAATATGGACATGTACATAAATTGTGAAATTTTAGGGTTAAACCCTATACGTGCACAGACCTTAATACGCCCTACCACATGTTTTTTGGTCTCAGTTTAATACAAAAGGTATTTAAAAACGAATAGGTGACCCCTACATTTCAGAAGTGTTAAAGGCGTCTATTGTACAGGGTAAACCTTGTAGGGACCAGGGCAGTCTGTGTCTGTAAATATTTAACTCATATTGCATAAATTGTACCTTGTAGTATTTGGCCAAATAAGTCTGTTCTCGAATAGAGTTTGGCTGAGAGTTAAATTTTCTTTTAAGTTTTGTTAGATTTGATATTTTAAACCATTAAATTTTTTATTGTCCTTATTAAACTGTTATTGTTTTTCTTTATCAGTTGTATTGTTTTTCTGTGTTAAGTAATTAAATACAGAATAAAATATACCATATTATGAATTACATAAATATATTTATTACGTTTTGTTTTTTTATTAATGCTTTGTTGTATCAATGCACAAGCCATTACAAACACTAATTATTGTAAATGTGTATTTCAGATGAGATAATATACCATTCCGAAATTGTTTTATTTTATGGTCAACTATTTAATTAAAGCATTGTATATTTAACTTTTGTGCCATTTTCTAAGTCTAACAAAATACATTTTAAAAACCTTAATTAAATTATAAAATTGTTTTCAAAAATGTAGTAAAAATTGAGTTGACTATTACTTTTTATATGATATGTTAAATACTTACTGCTGTCCAATGTTTTAGATTTATATTAAATGATTATTTACAGGTATGTGAATGTTTATGTGACAGGATTTTTTTAAATTAGAAAAGTGTTCAAGTTCATGTACCAATGTCATACTCACTGTGATGCAAGATGGTGGCGTGATAAAAATATCCATTTGAATAAATCGTAAGTTGCTGAAGTATTTTTAAACGTCTTTTTAGATGTTTTAATGGATAAGCCAAAGTTAATGTTTAGTTGTTTATGTGCAATACCAATTGCAATGTACAGTTTTAGCAATCTACCATTTTTCTCTTAAAAAGAAATATAGTAAACAAGATGGGAATAATGTACATTTTGTAAAGATAGCATAGAATGTATAGTGTATTTATAAAGTTCGAATTATTTTGTATATACACATGTATATGTAATAGGGGAAAATGGCTGGTCTCGCATATCACCATTACAGATTCTCACAATGCTGGTTAATGGTAAAAGGCCACTGTTATAAAAATCTATTCCTCAAATTACCATTATATCATTTTGTCAGTCTTGAAATTTTATGTTTTTGTGAAAGGGTAATTTTAATTGACTATCAGATTTAAGATTTTATAAGACGTTGTTTGACATGATTGAGGCGATAAGCTCTATTTTAGACTTAAAAATAAACATATGGAAATAATATTATTTACTAATATTTTTTTGTAACATATTATTGTTATATAATATGATAGTTATATATGTATTGTCACCTCAATCATGGCAAGTGATTTAAAAGTTAATTATAGATATGTGGAAAGTGCCT
>DWON01004214.1:0-16618 GCA_018251015.1 Phocides pigmalion okeechobee | reverse complement strand
TCATTGCACGAAAATTTTCTCGGCTTATATTCATGCTGACGTGCACAAACAATTTTCAATTTGCCGCCAAATCGTAAGACAAATGACAAATGAATGAAATATATACCTAATAATATTGGTAAAGAGTTCTATTTTCAAAATTTAAACTTATTTTTTTAATATAATATTTATAAATGGCCAGTTTTAAAAACTTTCAGTTTGGCCCTCGTATTTATTTAATAAATTATCGAGACTTAACTACGACTGCAGTTAAGTTTCGAATCTTACCAAATCCTGAAATGGCATCATTTTATCAAATTCTGTCTGAAAGAACATTTAGTCTAACTGCTACGGATGTAACTAGCGAAAATCGGAACGTCTTCACTCGGATTTCCGGGCATCGTTCTCGTATTATTCTTGTTCGGAGATACACCCGCATGGAATGTTAGACCCTCGTCAGGTTATACCGAGATGTAATTCAATCTAGGCCGCCCCATCAATCTGTGAGTTCTCACGCATATATTTCTGTTGATTTGACAAATGAGTAGGGTGTAGCGTCTATGAGATGCGGACGGAAGAAAGCGTCCGACGGCTATCTTAGAAGATTTAACGAGTCACCGTCTCTTATCGTGAGAGGTTAGAGTAAAATAACTTGAAAAGTAAGTTCTGAATCAGTTCTATTCAAATATAATGTGTTGTCTATCTGAATAAACAATGCTAAGCGGTCATAAGTAATAGAGATCTCAAGAAATAGAAGATAGAATACTACTAAAGTGTCTATAGTGAAACATCAAATTTAAAAGGTTTGTTTAGTTTGTCCTTGACAGCGATGAAATAAATGGGTTCATTTTTCGCTCAAATACTCAATGTGGTAGTATGACTTAACTACAGAAATGTCATTTATACTTTTATCGACATCATTATATTAAGTTTTTTTATGTATGTTTTTGATTCATAGATAATAAAGAGTGGAATGTGACAGACTTCCGTTGAATAACAGCTAACGAGCATCACGCTGGCAAATTTTAAGTGAACATATTTTTTTATATAATATTATATACCTATTAAAAATGAAATGTTAAGTTTTTTTTTATTATTATGAAAGAGTAAAAAAGGGGCATGCAGGCCACCGGATGTTAAGTGGCCACTGCAGCCCATAGACAACCACGACGCGGATGCGTTCCTACTCTTGAGGACTAAGATGGTCGCCTCCTATAATGTGTATTCGGCAACCACACCTCCCCAACCGTAACACAATACGTGAAGAATATGTTGCTTTACGGCGGGTTATGAGGGTGGCGGTGGTGCCGCCCCGGGCTAGCTCTAACGGCTCTACTAAAGTAAGTGAAGTTAATTTCAACACATTATTAAAACCCGCACTGAAACTGGTAAAACCGATTCTGAGACTAGCGCGCACATATATATGTGTACAAAGAGACAAAATCCGTAGCACTATTATTTTGATTCATATTGCGTTAATAAAGGCCACTAATAATAGTTTATCTCATATATTATCTTCAATATACAGCAATCCGTTACAATTTTAATATTTGTGTAAATTTACGATTTTATACCTATTTGTTTAGTTATTTTTGTCACAATCGGCCATTTTGTCTTGAAAAGTCTTTGGGATGGATGTTCATGCAAATTTAAGATTGAGAATAGAAATATAAATCTCTAAATCGACCGAAATTGTTTTGAGTTATATTTCTAATTTACAGTAGATATAAAATGGCATGTGTTATATACCGTTCTTAAAAGATACGTAACAAAAATAATTTTATGATTCCGAGATATGTGAAACCCTTACGATACTTACAATTTACATGGGTGCTTTCAAAATTTTATGCTAACGCGCTGGGTGCCTAATAATTCATAACGATAACATCTTTGACGTAGGTGAAGTGTGCTCGTGTGTTCGTAAATCCTCATTTAATGTTATATTATGGGGGGCGGATTTTTCCCATCAAATCTAACGACCTCGTATTATTTTAACGAAGGCAGAAGTCTACTAATTTGTTTATTACAGTACCACGGAAAGTATTATTGCTTTATAATAGTTGCGTTTATTGAGCATGGAAGTTGGATGGAGTATTCATAACTATAGATGTAGAGTAAAGTCAGGTGTACCCAGGCCAAATACGCGTAAAAACTTCAAACAGTTGCACCCTGGCTCATAACTTCCCCTGGTCGTAAATTACGCAACTCGCCCTCATTACCACGGCCGCCCATCCGTGGATGATACGAGGGCGAAGGGCCCTAGCATACCCTAGCTGTCTACACTCATAGCTATAAATCTCTTAAGTGCTGGGATGCAATGTGCAAGCACTGATCTCGATCTACTTCTCAGTTCATTATATAAGCGATTGATATATAATATGAATAATGAGCTTTATATTTTTTATTTGAAAAAATACCAAATAATACAATGATATTGTTTGCTTGTTATAAAAATAAGCATGTTGCATATTTATAAGGTTCCATAAGCGGTATAATCATTTGCTTTGGCTACTAAAAACCTATTTGCCTATAATGCCATTTATTATTCTTATTTTAAAATTGATCATTACACATTTTTTTATTTAATTTCTGGATATAATTTTACCAACATAATACGATGTACGAACAACGTTAAAAATAATTTGTCAATTATGTTCATATGTCTAATTGTATGTTCTGTAACTATTTGTGTTTCATTTAAATAAATAATAGTAATAATAGTAATATTTTATACGACCTCAGTTTCTTCTCAAAAGGTAAAATTAGCACTATTTATGACTTTCCGTTATTAAAAATATGTTCCTGATATTTCCGTATTGGTACTCATATCTCTGAATAAATATACAACGCTTTCTCGAGTATGTGTGCATATATGCTAAAAGGATTATATAAAAATCTACATACATCATACACATGTCTGCTTGAGCAGGGATCGAATCCGGAATCATAAGCATGTTAGATCAGTATAGATAAAGCCAGCTCACGTGTGTTGTATAAAAATAATTATACATAGGTATTTTTATAACTAAATATAGAGCGAGTTGGGACATCGATGTTACGGATCTCTGTTTCCGAATTCCCAGTGGAAGTGGACATAATGGAAAATATCCAGCAGCGTAACAGACTGGAACATATTAATGCTATAAAAGTAAGGTTTGATAAAAAATATCAATTTTATTTTTTGTCCTATACTTGTTTATAAAAATAATGAGTAATTGAATATTTTTTAATTATAAGTTATTAATTTAAGTCGAGGATTATTAGTAAACGTTCTTACATTTGCTATTTATACCTTGAATGTTGTTTATCGAAAAATTATGGTGGGTTAAACAATCGTCTCATACAAATGATGATCGTACACTATAGAAGATTTGGAATATCCCCATCTCAGAGCCGAAACGACAAAAGAATCCAGACATAAGTCCTATTATACAAACAGTATTTATGTAGCTGTAAAATTTTCAGTTACAGATTTTCTCATAGTATTCACATTTTACCTTAAATATAACCGTCTCGCACGGATTCAAATTATTTCCCTAAAAAGTTACTGTATTGTTTCGTGTAGGCGGTTAGAGGGAGTTTTATTTACACGGCAGCGAGATGCGAAACGAGTTGGCCGTTCGCCTCGGGGCATCCCCTGATATGTTATTATGTGGAATAAAACGCGAGTTACGCTTTAACTGACAGACGAGGCCAGTGATGAGCAGAATTGCGTTTAAATTTGTGGAAATTTGCATTGAGAACATTAGTTTTGGAAGTTTTGCTTCTTCAGGGGCGTGATGGGAAAAAATAAAGTTTGTAGAAATCACCAATATTCTCCTATGTACAAACCTACCATCGCACATATTATGTTTGCGTTTAAGCAGCAAGGTATGATAGAGTAGATTTATTCTTTGAAGCCGTTCATCTTAGTCCTGAAGAGTAACGTCTGCAAGCTTTAGGTAGGTTAGAAGCCTTGCTTTCCATTGTGTTATTTTGGAAGGTATTTAGCGAATTCTTAACATTATGTGGGCAGGATCTCTGTTTGCTCCAGCGTCTAAATTCAATATTTTTATAATACATGAAGACTGTATTCTAAGAATTTAAATATAGAATAACTTAAAGGAAAGATTAAGTATTTAATCTCCATAATGAAGGGTTGATAATCCTTAAGTAATAAGAGGTTCTAAGAAGTCGTTTCATATTTTATATTATTATTTTGTTTTTTATGTGAAAAGAGTAGCCAAAGAGCATGCGGGCCTCTTGATGTTAAGTAGTCGCTGCAAAACATGGATATCCATATACAATCCAAAACAGTATTGAAATGCAATCTGAGCTTGACGTAGACATGTTAATACTGCCTGAGGATCGAGATGGTCGTTTCACTTTTAGGTGTAGCCGGCAACTGCTCCTTTCCAGCTGAAACAAAAAAGATGCTTCATAGCGGATTGTGAGGGTGATGGTGGTACCTCCACGATCGAACTATAGTTCTACCACCTGTGAAAACTTAATCTTCAGGAGTAGCAACGTACCTACCTGAGAAATGATTTCAGTCGTTTTTGTGGTTATACGTGGATGTCTATGGGCTACGACTACTTAAAATCAGGTGGTTTTGCATGCTTATATGCTTTAAAGATGGTAGAGTCGATAAAGCTCACCCGGGGCGGTACCATCGCCACCCTCATAAACCGCCGTAAAACAACATGTTTTTCATGTATTGTGTTTCGGTTGGAGAGGATTGTTTGCCGTCACATACACATTACTGGAGGCAACCATCTTGGTCTTCAAGAGTAGGAACGCATCCGCGTCCATCCTTAAATAAAACTTCCGTTCTATTTGAAATTAGACATGGTTGTCCATGGGCTGCTGTGACCACTTAACATCAGGTGGCCTGCATGCCCCTTTCTTACTCTTTCATAATAAAACAAAAAATCCTCGTCTGCTACTCTTTTCACATAAAAAAAGCAAAAATTTAAGCCCACGTGAACAAAGTCGCACATAGCGGCTATTGTTAAAAAATCATGTGTGATGTCTTAATAGAGTGTTGTTTGTAAAGGATGTGAGTGAATATTCAGTTAATAGTGAAACTTCGAACGCCCTTACCTACCTGCGTATGCCCAAAGGACACGTATGGATTTTTGTAATAGTATCCTGTACCCAATCTTACAATCGAAAAACCTCACTGACGTGGGTTGAAAAATATGTGCAAAGGAAAAGGAAATTATACTTTTTAATGGGTTTTTACCCAAAGTTCGTAACAGATGGAGCCACTGTGCGTATTTTCAAAAGATACAAAAAAAATATGTTTGTAAACACTTTAAACAATGGGCGTTAATATTTGATTAACGAAACTATACTATTAACGGTACTAAATCATATTATAAGTAAGTAAGCAAGTATATTAACACTTTAAAAAGCATAAAAATATGGGTTATAATTATAATGTGTAAGTGGAATCGTCAAATTTTAATTTTAATTTAGTTTATGATCACGTCATTCATTAAGTTAAGTGATATTATTATTTTACGCAAAAAATAAAACATTTCACTGTTTAAATAACAAGGCTACATCATAATCATTTTAGATATTTTGAAGTCAAAGAATAAAATAGTCGCATTAACATAACAAAAGTGTGTAATTACGTTAATGTGTATTTTATTTACCGAACTAGATAGTATCGACTGTCGTGAGATAAAAGTACAGTAAAATATTCCATTTTAAGAATCACCTCCTGATTCGGTTCTTTTATATTTTTTTGTGTGTTTTTTTTAATTCAGACAGCAAGCGGGTACCATCAGATTTTAATCTTAAGTGGTTCATTTTGAGTACAACAAAGCATTGCAAACATTAAGGTTATAGATCAGAAATATGTACAGTATTTATGTACAGGTCGTTACACACTGAAATAAAAGTTTTAAATTCCGTTTACTTATTTGATTATATCAATAATGGTATAAATATTTGTTTGCTAGTGATTTCACATCACATCTCTATTTGCAGCCGATTTTCCTGATTCGTAATATGAATATAGTTTGAATGTCAAACTGAGACGTTTCAAATAAGGAATGTGTTCGACAGCGCTGTCACGTTCAGATGGCGTGTTCGTGCGCAATTTGCTTGGTCGCACCGCCTACTGTAATAACGACTTCCGTACCCCGTCGTGGCGCCTCCTCAAATTGGTCGCTTATCACCAATCTACGGTGTAGAGTAGAATATCAGTTGGACCGGCCGCAATTTGTCAACAGAGCCGGCGGTTAGTTGTTTCCTCGTTTACAAATTGCTATACGCTCGACATTACGACTCGGATTTCACGTTTTGCCTATTGACATCTGTTTCCAGATGTTGCCTTTACTTTAGAAGTATTCGATTGTATCAGTAATATTAAATCCAGATCTAAATTGTCATTTTATGTCATTACTTAGAATTATAAAAGTAAATACCATTAATGTTATGAGTACATGTAAACAAATTACATATATAATTCAATTTTCACGTGGAGAATAAATAAATTTGAAATTGTTGTTATGTACATAGGATCGTATTTTCTTTATTCATGTAAGTATTCACTTAATACCAATGCAAAACACAAACGATGTAACGCTCTGTAAATACTATCTATTTTGCAAGTTACGATGGGAACTGAAAACTTTGGCATGTTTCTCCCGAGTACGTTCTTACTTACTGGTTTATTGCTTCCAGAGATATTATTTCAAAGAACTCTCGGAATTTATTCCGCACATTCGTCTGGGAAAGGTAATCCCAGAGGTTCTTATTCGGCTACTTAGTTCAAATACCATGTTCCACGCGTAGATGGCAAATATCATTTAAATGTATGTATTTGAGCGTATATGTTTATGATAACATAAAATGTTGCTTTCAACGAAGCAATTTAGGAACTTTTAAGGATTTCGTCAGAAATGGTTACTCGTATTCATCTTTACGTTACTGTGAAAAAACCTTAAAATGTAACGTTAATAAATTATGTTCTAGTTTAACAATGAATTAAAGAAGTTTTGAAATATGGAGAAAGTTTACATAAAATATCGGGTAGGTATATTTTATGCGTGATATCATCAATCATTAATGGGAGGGTGAAAGTGGAGCTTCGCATGATCGAGTTATCGAATTACGGGATTGGAGGATAATGCGATTCCGTCGGACTCGCCTACGTATTTGTATGCCGATCTGATTTCGTCGCTTTAATTATTAAAATATGAAAAGAGCCCGATACACTGAAAATCTGTATCGATTGTCTGATATTCAATTTATATTTGACATTAATTAATATTCACACATCTTCATGTCTGAATAATTATAATGCAGGTTCATTACTGTATGTTCATTTAATTGAATAGCAATTCCATTTACAACGCTGAAAATTTCAAAGCCGTCTCTATTTAGTAGAGTTATAAAGAAAATGGAAATTTAACAACCTATGTTATAAAAGAATACCAACATAGCAATGTTAAAACAACGGTACAATTTTATGGTATTCATTATAGCCAACAAAACAGAAAAAAATATCCCCAATTTGGTGTTTTGGTTTGTAAAATAGGGAATTTAAGCGTTTTATGCCACGGTCGGCGGAATCAGAATGGAAGTTCGACTTGAAATGTTAGATGTGGGTATTATTAAATCATATTATGTTTTTGTGTCACGCACGTCTGTAGTTGCGGGCGACATTCGTCACAGTTAATTTTTGAACTTGGGAAATAAAAGCCTTAGCGATATCATTAACGATTTAGTTCATATGTACCTGGGTAAAAATATTGAACGGTTACGTTAGACAAAATTCTGACGAAGAACAAATATTTTTTAAAGCATACATCTACATAAAAAACTAAATATTAATAGGACAGTATTTGTGAGATAGTTAACTCCTCTATTCTGTAAGAATCTAATGAATAAAGATTAAATTAAAGATCTAAGTAATCTCGCTACTTATAAAATCTGTGACGAATGTTTATCCTACATTTAGCAAAATAATATGTATAAAAGAACAAACGCATATTTTTAATTTGTCGCGTATTTATGCTTGAGTTTATAATCGAATAACCGTCGCGTCTATAAATAGCTGTGGTCATTTCCTTGGCAATCAGTGTGGTTATTATGCCCACTTTTGCTCCCCTTGTGGCGTGACGGCTGTGCACCACCAACCTAGCATTAGAAAGCTCGTAATAAGCAAATATCTAAAGATTTATGCCCAAACTAATTAAATGAATTCGCTGTAATAACATGATTATTGTACGAGTTTCTTTTGACCACCATGCCGTGTTTATTGGTTAATTATTAATATTTTTGTAAATACGCTTCGACCATATGAAGATTTTTATTTCTTATGTTGCCATTCCCAACAAAGTAGCGTTTTATCACAGATTGAGATAAGAATTACGATACTACCTTCTACCAACTAAAGCAGATGAAAGATTCATAACGAGGCTACGTTTCTAATGACTTACAACAATAAATGGCTGACATAATTTATAGTACAATTACTTATCAATATACAAATTGGCTAATTAGGATGTGCAAATCTATCCAGAATAGAGATATTCCTATGCGGAGGGCCACGACAGAATCAATTAGTCATGGGTGATTACGTCACTGCGTTAGTTAATCGTAACATTCAGCAAATTAATTGTAGCAATTGCTGGCCACATATCGCAATTTATATAACGCTAATGCACGTATACTATAATATATTTTGAATTTAGTCCTTGCTTATAATATTTGCTCAATTATAACTGCTATAAATCCAGACACAAGATATTCAACGTAATTATATTTTGTTTTAAAATTGTGGTTATCTTTTTAATATACCAATTAAATTGTTTGTGCTATTTATTATCTTAATAGTTATTTTCTTTATAGTCGTAAAAAACTTAAAATTACAGTAGTACAAACATTAAACTAGTATTATTCTCTTCTTATACTTAGAACTAAGATACTACTGATAAATATAGACCCGTATATCCAAGAGAGGTTAATTCCTTTAGAAATTTTGGACAAGGTAGAATTCTTATTTGGTAGGACTTCTACGGTATTTGGAGTCATTTTACTTTACATAATTTATTAATCTAAATATAATGAATAGCTTAAAAATAATTGTAATAAAAGTGTGACCTAAACAATATACAAGGTATCCGTGGTCATGCGACGTGATGTCAAGGACGCTGCCCGGATTCTTTCAGTAAATAGCGATCGCAATTCTCTACGCGAGATACAAACCAGTCCTGTTGACACAAAGAGCGTCGATCAAACATGGAGTTGATAACTGATGTCTTAGAGGCAGTGACAACTTTACATCAGGTGTACAAATCGTTCGTTTGCGTCAAAAAAGGTATTAGAAGAATTTTTGAAAATACATAAATTTTATATTTTATATTGTGTTCTTAAAATTACATAACAGAATTTGTGAAATGTCAATAAATGCTATAATTTTACATATAGTTTCATCCTGTCACTGAATATTGGTAACGTCGCTTAATGACGACGTAGATATATTATTCCTGTAAACAGGATAAAATCCATCTCATACTCTGATAGGTTGTGAAGAGGTGTCAATCTCTAAGCCTTGTTAAGTTTGTGCTATGTCGTGGAAATTCTACGGAGGCTTGCCTACGTAATGTCGATTTACTTGGGATGCTTATGAAATATTTGTATGGATATTCGTATTTTCCATTAATGTACACATAATAAATACTTCTAATTCGTAAATTTATTTATATATATCCTATTAAATCGTTAATGGGCCGCAAACCTTTTATCAAGTTCATAGTAATTTTACCATATATGTTTCTATTGTGAAATAATTCCCACAATTGTATATTAATATCTTAATCGATACTGTGTCAGAGATGCTAAACCATAAGTGTATTTTCAAAAATATGCGTACGAAGTATACTACATCCATTGAAACAATTTGTAAAGTTAATTCAAAATGTCTTAACGTTTAATATTATATTTTCATAATTCACGGCACGTTTGTAAATATGACTTTGTTTTTTGAGGCATTTCGATCCCTTTTAATATACAAGGAATCATATTAAATTTTATTCTAAGATTTATCGTTTTTTAGCGCTTTCTATTAATATACATACGACATACCAACGAATCGATAACCATTCTCCTTTTTAAATGTCTGTTAAAAAACATTCGGTGACAGATTATAATGTCGGAGATTATGAGTAAAACAAAAATATCTTATAATTATAAAAACCACAAAAGGAAATAATAATATTAAATAAAATAAAAAATAATATTAAAAAATATTGTTTTCCGTTATTTATTTCTTATACCAATCATCCTAATACCCGAAGAAAAAAAAGAAAGATAGAGCCTCATATTATATAAAAATCCTAAATCTTCAACTTTTGAAAATCTGTTTCATCCCATTTAAATAAAATACATCTGTCATTTCTTATACGTATTAACTTAAACGGGACTTTACTTTGATTTAACCGTTATATTAACGACTTAGACTTAACTAGACTAGCAAATTTTTTTCACATTTTTCTGCGAACTTAAGTGTGATTATTTGTACTTCGGGACTAACGGGTATGGCAACGTAATGTAAGGCTTAGTAATGAAAAACTGAAACATTACATAATTATTGTACTTCGAGCGAGGCTAGATAGTTCGCGTGCTTGTTTGAGCGATCGACGCCCGTTTGAACTTTTAACAGCTTATTTAGCTATCAATAGGTTGGTGCGGGATCGTTTAGGAATCAATTGAAAGTTTCAATGAGTGGTAATGGATAATTTGTTTAACTACTAAACTGAAAATGTTATTGAAATTTAAATTGGCATTGGTACTGTAACATACATACTTATTATTGTTGTATACCTGGTCTTCAATTTATTTTCATTTAATTTGAGACTGTAAAGTATGTTTAAGGTGTATGGAAGTGTACCTATATAAGATTCGGACCTCAAAGGATCTAATTAGCCACATTTATAGTTAAGCAATAGATAAGATTTTCTGTCATTAACCTATGGTACAAATAAAAACAAGTATGTTAACACCTAGACTTAGTCCCATGTCCCATGACACGATATCTAAACTCATTATTTAGATGTCTTCCTCACCGGAGTTCTAACACGGGGCCTTCTGGTGTGGTGTCCGCTATACGCTACACGGGTGGTAAACACCATATTTGTGGTTATTCTTCATTTTATTTCATAGTCAGAGCTTATTCAGACTAATTGTGAGTCTAATTACAAAATGTATCCTCTAGGCGGTCACTGCGGGCCAAACAGCGTTTTAGTCCATTGTCCGCAAGTCCCGTGTTTGCGGATCGGCATTCCGACATTCCCTTTCAATCGTGAAGCTACAGTTTGATCAGTCCCTACGCTCTCAGTAATGACAATACAAATCCAATTGTACACATCAATTAATAATCCATTATTATTCAAATCTTTGAACCTTTGAAAATCAATGTTATTTGTTTAAAGTAATATTTTCATAAATACTAATATGTGGAATTTCAGTTTGTGTACTATCAGAGATCGGCATATAATGTTTTTTAATGGCAGCAGGTGTTTCATGGGCGGTAGAGAGTTCTTAACATCAGATGCAAACTGATTTCATGTTTTCATTTATTACATAACAAAATATTTTATTTATTAAATGGTAATGTTAATTACTGAAGAAGTGTGAAATATATTCCGTGTCAGTTTTTGTGTTGCTCTGGAAACACATTTTTACTATGACGTTAACATGTCGGTGGCCCGAATAAAAATTTGATATTGTGTTGTGTAGTGTAAAAAGTTGGCACAAAGGGTGCCTCAAGTTCCTTCATAAAACTAACAATATTGCTAGCGGTAACAAGACAAGAACGTTTCTCTCGTACCCATATTCGCGTTGCCATTGTCTCGCTCAGTAGACTTTAGGGGCTTGAGCCCGCAGTGTTAGACTGTAGCCCATTGTTTAGCTTTCTTCACCTGGGAAGATGGATTCCGCACAAAGGCAACGAGCGTTCCTCACTTGTGTTTGTTTTTGTTATATGCAATTGGAGGTTTCGAGCACCGCGTGTGAGGGCGCGCAGATCTTCACTCGTTCGTGAATTGAAGTGTACATATTCTACATATTCCTCGCTCTATTTGTTCACAGAGTGCATTCTCGAGAATTTAATATTTTTTTAAGTGCTCTACTGTACTGGTTTATAATTTAAAAACATAAAGTTGGACTAACTCGTCATAAGTTGCGGTCATGTTTGCGAGCGCGCAATTTACATTTAATACCTCTACTAGCTTTAACAGAATCACGACCAGCCAATTTAAGTCATTCTTCTCATTAAATGCATGGTTGAAACTCTTTTTATGTTCTACTACTAGAACCGGGCTTATTTCTCTTACTGGTGGACGTCAGGTACTTTCTCCACCATGCTGTTCCAACGTAGAACAATATGTGACGAAGTGAGTGAGTGTAAAATAACGTACTTTTTATTTTTATTTTCGTTAAATTTCGCTTTTATAATAGAAATAACAGGAAATAATATTTTTCACTCATAATTGATATTAAATTAGACGATATTAAAAATATTTTCAAAACAGAAATTGTAGTGAACCATTTGACTTAAGTGGTGTGATTATCAGGTGTACTTACAATAAGAGGAGACCTTTGATAGGTCGCATGTATGATGTAGATGTTCACTTCATCAATTAGCCAGCATCCTCGTTTCTAACTTTTATATCATAAAGATAAAACACGAAACTGCTGCGATCAAATTATCTCTTAAAGCTAAACAATCACATTTTTCACACTCATTCTAAAACGTAGTTTATAATGTCAAGAACAAGAAACTGTAATCACAATCTGAACTTAATCTGGGTGAAGATAATTAACTAATCTTTCTCTATCCATCTTAATCGCTTGTATATACAAAACGCGATAGATGTTTCTGAAGTTCAAGCCCCAGAGGATAGAGTTCCTGCACTCAATCTTATTGAAGGCGATCAATTCATCTCACCCCGTCTCCCGACATCTTAACACCATACTTGGTTTTAGCGCCATTATTGTTTGTTCATGTCACTTTAATCTTTAGTTTCGCACATATCTTATGTCGCTACTTACTTTGAGTTTTTCTTATATAAAATAATATGTATGTATTTTTACTATGTGCCGAGAATTCAAAATTAAAAATGGTGAATTTTTGATTGCCGATATTTCCAACCATTTGTCGAATTATTTTGTGTGGCTCGTGGTGGAATATCCAGTGCATAGTAAAATGGATAAATTCCGCGATGACATTAGCTTATAATCAATCTGTATTATGTGTATATTATGTTACACAGTTTTTCAGTCTATCACTATAAATTACTATTTTATAATACCTGCGGATAATTTGTAAGTATCTTGATAAGTTTTAACAAATTTAAATAAATTCATCCATTTAAGTTTCGTTTTATTACGTTTCTTACGTACCCCCTTCATGTGGATAGATATTTTTTTATAAGTATTTGAAATCTACCTACCCGCACATGGGCAACGTGACCAACTTTAGTTTCCTCATTTTGAGATGAAATTCATGTCCACGAAAAGGCAGGTTATTTCTTCCATGCTGATGACGTTATGAATACGTAATTACAGATTGTAATCAGGTGAACGAGTATAGGCTTGTAACTAATGTTTAGATAAGTATATTTCTAAAAATACGTTACGGGTCTTACCTTACTTCATATAAAGATAAATCCAGGCTTATCTCTGTTGTTCAGTAAGCTATCCCCGGCTTTTCGTTTATGTGTAAATTATCCAAATAATAATGGGGTCTGACCCGAAATGACTCGCCTATTATATTGTTGTAAATAAATATAATGTAAATAGCATTAGGGAACACAAAGAGTACGGTAATTTGCATAATGTTGTTCACCTTTCGGACTTGGGATCGTTCTGGGCTTGAGCCAAACCGAGTCCATTTAGCCCAGCGAAGATTATAAGGCTGCTTTCCGGGCATTTGCAATACATGACTAGAAAAATCTAATGCGCTAAAGACAAAATTCCTTTGTCCTAGATAGAGTGAATCACACCCACAATCACTGATGTAAGGATATTAAAAGTTAACAAAAATAATTATGTGTTTAAAAATTATTTTATTAACTCACTGTAAAGTTACAATGGTTGTAGTTGATTTTTTTTAAATTAATCTAATTTTACGTTACATCAGAAGGTATGAAGAAAGACAGCTATTACCTACTATTGTCAGTGTATTGAACCATTCCTGAAACATAAATAACGCATAGATTTGATTATGTATATATTGCTACTTGTAATAGATAGTTGCAAAAAAACTAAACATATTTTTTTAGAACTTGGAAATTATTTGGATCCAAGAAAAATCTTAATCTCTTTTAAAGGCGAAATCACCGTCCAGTTTTTATTTCTACGTGAAATATAGTGGGCTGACACTCGTTAAAAAGAACACGATCTAGAATTACCCGTTGGCTAGTCGAGCGACGTCGGCTAACCCGCTTTATGTGCACTTAAAGCTGGTTCCTAGACTTGTTTCATCCACTTCAGCTTAACGCGCATCTTAATTTAAGCCGGAACGAGGTGTATCTGGTGTAGAGCAAATAAAAACTTCCGAACAACTCGAATACACATACTTTCGGAATATTCGTCACTCTATGTTATTAGTTTTGTTACATTGTATGTATATCAATGTGATACGCTTTCATTGTAAACAAGAATAATATTTTTAACAGACGTTAAAAAAACGGGGGCCGTTCTGTATACGATTGGATTTTTACCACCAATTAAAGATACAGTTAATTACAGTAAAAAAAACATAAAACTTAAACAATCTAAAAAGCTAGCTGCATACCCATGTTGAAGAGCTATCGCAATTCTTTGCGCGAGACATGAACCAGACCTCTTGTCACTGGTAGCAACGATCAAACATGGGACTAATTGTTTGAAAATCTTTTTTGGAATTCGGACCTCACGGACCAACGGTTTCAAAACCAAGCGAAGCAAACAAGTAATCACTGCTAAGTGAAACATATTTGTGCCGCTGGGCTTCTTCTGCAGCCTTCGCCGCAGGTTCGGCCCTCGAAACCGTTCCACGGACGCGAGAAGGGGCCAACATATCGATGCATGGAGCGTCCAATACGACGGTCCTCCTTCGCTCCCAAGGGAAACTAAATAAGTCATTTGAAAGACTTTATCTTTACTAAGGGGGGTTGAAATTTCTTTATTGCTTTTTACTTAAAATTATTGTATGAACACACAGAAAACAATTTGAGATAGAAAAAATACGTAAAACAATAAAGAGATTGTTGAGATGAATGATAATAATAAGACAACAGAAAGCCAGTGTCACGTAAAAAACTCAGGCAAATTTTAATTGCAAGATAAGTGCTACGAAATGGGATTTTCCGCGTTGTATTCTTCCGTGGCTGTCCCTCAAATCTTTTACTTTTGTTCTGGGTATCTGCCCCTTTTCAACTCAAGTTAAACAAATTTTTCGTAACAGACTTTGCCGCGACTCACCTCGGAGGATTTAGAGGATTTACGAGGTTTTGGTTTTACCGCTTGTTTGTTTATGTACTTTATATAATTTTATGCACGCCCTGGATGTTTTAATTTACATTAATAAAATATATTGTTAAAATTGTTGTACCCCAAACGGTAACCTTCAAATTTATTTTTTCAAGGGAATAAAAATTGTGAATAATTGTTACCCACCACTTATTGCTGCATTGTTGATTGTGGATGTCTTCGAATAATACCTACTTTAACAAAGTAAGACTTGGTATGAAGACTGACATGTAAGTTTATGTTTTACAAGTGTATTTGAATATAACTATAACTTACGAAACTTACCTGGTTTATGTCGTTCAGGTGATAAATTGTGACATTGTTCGTAATAAAACTTGTTAGTATTCACCGCGGCTCGTGGAGATTGCCCGCGTAACTGTGGCGGGCTATGTTTTCGGTGTAACTCATCCACTCCAATACCAAAGAGATTGAGAACGTTAAGTTATAGCAGTAACAATTTCGTATTGGCCTATAAAACCTCACTTTCGCTTTATTTATTCGCAGTAAAATGATCAATACCGATATTACCCTTATACATTTAGGGAAAGATGAAGTTTGGGGAAGTTTGCGGAGGCATATATTTATGAATTTGCATGTAAGTTACCTACGTAAGTGCTATCCGAACGATCAATGTTTGCCCTCAATATGCTATTCTTTCGACAGTTTTATTTTGAGCCTAAAAGGTGATAAATGTAAACGGGAATGGACTAGTTGTCTTTCGCATGCCGCCAGTCATATATAGGTGCTAAAGATTTGTTTATTTTATCTTACTTAGTAGTTTAATCTGTCTAAAGGCCCTTATCTCGACGTTCCAAAGAACAAATTAATGTTTCGAAGACAGTCGATGTATAAAACGATTTTAAGGCTTTTCTACTGCATGGTTATTCTATCTTGATAAGATATTCTAAGTAAGCTTTATATAAAAATACTTTTCATAAAAAGTTTTAATAAGTGAAAACATATCGGAATTTTTATATACGTCGAAGTGATAATAGGGCAAATATTCTATCTTCTAAAAAACATGTGAACATCCAACAAGATCCCGAGGGTCCCGAACCACTGACTTTGCCGGAAGAACTGCGTATGACTTCTCCTTGGCATATGGGCTCTCCCAGGTCGTACC
>DWON01004213.1:0-16622 GCA_018251015.1 Phocides pigmalion okeechobee | reverse complement strand
CATCGAAGGCGGTATAAATGAAAAGGAATGATCAGTAATTGAAAATTAGAGCTTAAATATAAAGTATATGAACGACAGAACATATTTACTATACATCCGATACATCCGGTTTTATGTGAGAAGAGCACACGAGCATGCAAGCCATCTAATGTTAAGTAATTGTCGCAGCCTATAAACATCTACATACAATATCAAACAGGGCTGAAGTGTAATCTTAACTCGTAGATGCGTTACTACTCCTGATCTGTCCCAGAGTAAGTTTCTTCACGACGGATTGTTCAAGCGACAGTGGTTCCCCACCGATCGGACTTTAGTTCTACCAATTATACGGAAATCTTCCCGATACGATAATTCAATATCTATCTCTCTGCCTATCTATCATATCTCAGTATCTATCTCAGCTACAACTATTACACGAATCAAGAGCAACAATTTAGCGTTAACCAAAACACCAAAGTGAGTATAAAATTTACACACTATCTACCCATCAAGTGCTGACCCCTTAAGGTTACTTAATCATTACCTGGACAAGCACGCTTGCATCAAAAAATATTAAATTAAAAGTTAGAACTGACTGACCGACCCAGCTTATAATTACTATTTAATGAATATTTACATGTTACTATCATAAACTATTTACTTTATTAAAATAAAAAATACATTAATTAGCAGCAGTTATTAGCAAAAAGAACGCAAAGTACAGTTTGACAGGGGAAATATCTCCACTGCCCTCATAATCCGTAAAACAGTTTTTGTTTCGGTTAGAGAGGTGCGGTCGCTACACTTGCAAACGAGGCAACCATTTCAGTCTTCGGGAGTAGCATTTACATATCGTTACTTTAAAACAAAAGGGCCGCAAATCAAAAATATTCAAAATCCTTTTTATTGTAAATAAAGTTAAAATATATTCAAAAATATTTAAATCAGTGTGTAAAATTGCAAAATCAAATTATAATCATGATAAAATAAAAATCTCAGACAAAATTCAAATTTTATCTGTCACATATCCGAATCAACCATTAAAAGCAGAATAAAAATATCTTTCTAACAGTATATAACACCTATTTATCAGCTTTAAAATTACAGAGCAATTATACAAGAACTGATTTTGAAAACTTTAAATGGCTCTCCTGTAAAATTAGTCTATTTGTGTTGTGGCCCTTTTGTTTTGAAGTAGCGATATGCGCGACGTCAGGTAGGACTTTAGTATTGTTTGAGGTTGGACGTAGTAGTCCATTGGCTGCATGGACTATTTAACATCAGGTGGCCAGCACGCTCGTACTTTTTCAATATAAAAATGTGGCATAAACAACATACATATATTATTAACCCTATCAAAAGTGCTACGTGTGAAGAAAATTGGTTTCTTAACATTTTCTCAAAGGAAATTTTCACAACCCCGATATTTATTAAGCAACTTTTTGCGGGGAATCGCTCATAAATATATACCACTTTTACAGACCATTTTCTGTATAATACATAATAAAGACAATATTTCTAATCTATATTTTTACTCCTATATAAATATAAAACGTCTGTTAGTTTAGATGTTTTTTTTTTAATGCAAAAACTACGGATTTAGTCTAACTCATATTTTACTATGTAACGGGTACTCACGATTAACGCTTTTTTATTGCCGAAATTTCGAATCGATTGCATGAGCAATGCAATCAAATACAAAACCGTTGCCGCGTGGTACCTGAAATTCCACTTCTTTAACAAAATCACAGTAATTGTTTTACAGCTTAATTTTTATAAGTGTGTATAGTGGTAATGGAGCATACAAGCCCCCTGATTTTTAGTAATCGAGGCTGCCCTTAGAGACATCCATATCCAACGTTAAACAAGAATGAAGTCCTATATGAATGTGTAACTAAGTATAAGTATTTCAACTCCTGAGGACCAAGAGGGCTACCTCACTTCTAAGTGTTGCTGTTATCTACAACTCTCCAACTGAAACTTAAGAATTGCTTTACGGATTAATAAAATATTTTAAATGCCACGCACACACACATACACACAGACACAGACACACACGCAAACGCGCGTGGACATAGTCTATCATTTGTATATATACGAATGATAAAGTATGTCCGTATAGTTTATAATTTTATTTAATCAATAAATGAGTAGTTAATGAACAGAAAACGCTGGTTCCTAAAACACAGTTTCGGGCTAATTAGGGGGCCAGAAGCTTCATATTTATAATGTACCTACCTGTTATAAATTATGCCAATAAAAAAAGAAAATCATGATAATCAATTGCATGGCGCGCTATTCGGAAAGATCTAATAGAAATAGACCACTTTTCAATATAATTAATGTTTTTTTACCTACTACGCTCCTAGCATGACCGCAACAAGATACGGTGTAGAATACTCATTAATACGTGAAGAAAAACTAACGAAATTTGAACCAACTTTCCTTCTACTGTGAGGTATTCTTCTATTATGCTTCAAATTAAAAATACTAACAGATATTTAAGACGTAATTACAAGAGCAGGTTACCAGTTAAATATAATGACTGGGCAAGTTAAATTCTGTACCACTCGTCCTCATTTAAAAACGAAACATTTTAATACCTTTAATTCAGTTTCGGTTGAAAAAACCGTCGCGCTATGGAGTTACAAAAAGATAATAAACAAGTCTTGGTCTTAATTAAAAGCTGAGAGCGTGAGCAGAGTAATTATGGATACCGAAATGCAGGCTTACAAAAATGCCTGTACATTTGCGGGAAATGCCGACGTGTTCGCAGCGCGGCACGAGAAACGCCTAAACGCCATGAAAACAATGCTTTTATAATAATTAACGAACATCGCCATTGGCGTAACTGTTTTTACTGTATACAAAAGTGGGATTTATATTTGTTGTGACGTGTCGTGCCGTCGTGCTCGGCGATGACGGATTTTTCATATTTTTATGTCATACCTTAACGCTTTTTGAGGAAATTTAAAAAAGACTTATGTGTGTACTTACATACGCACCTAAGAAGTTATACTTCTTCGGCGTAACAAGATAAAAATCTCTCTTAAAATTTTATCCTCCGCGTTATCCTGTTTGTAGAGAAAACTATACTAACAATAGAAAAAATGTATTCAATACATTGAAAGAAAGTTTTATTATAATGCATTATCTAGTTAAATATTTATTCAATTTCTGTTTATTCAAATATAATAAATAAATTACTTATTTTTAATTGTGTATCGCTCCGCACCTTATCGAATTAAAAACGCTTTTAACGGTTTTTACTGAATTCACATTCAACTGAAAACGGCTTTTATTTAAAAAAAATCTAATAAAACTCTTTTTGAACTTTAAACAACTACGACATTATCGGAAGATACATATATATGTATGTGGCAGAAAGAACACCAGATATATGATCTTTATGTGTGTTGAAGAGAAGCAAATCTTCGATAAAATTGGTCCCAACGGCCTTTGGCAGGTCAAGCGGTAAATTATACGAAATTGCTGCAATAAAGATCACCTTGCCACTAATTCTACTAATTTGCAATTTGTCATCGCTTGCCAGTACAATTAGTTTTTAATCTGTATTCCGTTAAAGGTTTGATTTGATTGCCATTATTATGAGAGACGGATTTTGACTATTAGAAAGACAAAAACCATTGTCGCATAGACCCTAAAGAACAGAATAATTTATAAAAAAACCTGAACTTTATTCTTAACCTAATTTATTACCCTAGAAAGATTTTTTTTAGTAAATCCATGATATATGACATACATTTAGAATAAAAAAAAACTTTCTGCACTTATCAGGGCTATGGCCCTAGGGTATCATGTGTCGTAGATGCTATGTACACACAAGAGAACAGAAACACCCAGATCGAGAAGAATTTGGGAATTGAACCCAGAATCCTCTGCTTGTCAGTTATTTAGTTACCGCTACGCGAGTCGTCAGCGTGAACTATAAATGTACCTGGTAGTGATGCACCGGTTATCCGTTATCGTTACGGATATCCGGACTAGGAAACAATGTCTACATTTTGCGTTTTTTTCAAAAACAAGAATTTGACAGCAATATTAAGTGTCTTCTCATTACCAAAACCAGCGTTATACGAATATTCCAATCAACCTTAGCCAACAGGGCGCTTCAATTCAATAAACTGATTTTACATTGTATCTTTAACATTCATAAATGTATATAAATACTTTATAATGAAGTTAAACATTTGAATTTGAATTTTTAATTTATACTGAGACGTAATCTAAAATTTTTGCCACAGCATATTAAAACTAAGTTCATCCGTATTCCGTTATCCGTATCTGTATTTGCAGATCTAGTCGGTAATGATTCGTATCTACGGATCCACATCTTTCACGACCCGGCACACCACTAGACGCTAGTTCAAAGCAAATTCGCGTTACGTATTCATGGTACCTATCTAATATTCAATTCATTATAACGCGGCAGTAAAGTCGAGTATTTACGTTAAAGCGCAACGTCGCTGGTTTACGATGCGTTTGGCGTTAACGTAAACGGTGTATGCCGTAAGGTATTGTATACACGAGGGAATATATACGTAAGTTCTGTGGATGGGTCACGGTTAGTGGCAAAGTTTTATACGCCGTCCGTGTTTCTAAGAGTACGTTATGCATACCAGTAACCCATATTTCGCACCAGCACTACTGAACGTGGGTGGCAGTGGACCTCAAAATAAAAAATAGATCATAGTCAAGATCATAAACCATAGACCAAGTGCAAATTTATAGACTTCACACATCTTTGAAAGCTCTATGGAAAACTTATAAGCATGCAGGTTTCTTCACCTTATCCACACCGATGAAGCAAATTTTACACGTATATAACTTCGAAAATAAGGATCAAGTGCCAAAGTGCTTTAAAGAGATAGTAAAGATACGAGACAACTTTGACTCGTTCGCTACTCTTCTCACATTAAAAAAACTTTCAAATTTCCAAAATTTACTTACTTATTGCCGTGTACACATGCTTTAAACGGCACAGGGGCCCCCGACGTAATAAGATGGCGTCGTAAAATGCCAGCTCGCTGCCGAATAGTCGTACCACTAGCTCATTTTAACCGCTCGTATAAAATGCTCGAAATGAACAGAATATGGCGTTCTCGAAACTTCATTACACTATATCGTAATTTGAGCATGTTGATCAGACTTTTCATTCTCTTCTGGAACGTCAAAATAATATAAAAGAGAGAAATCCACCTCTGTTTCCCCACTTACTTCTAAAACCCACACGCATTGATTCTCAACGTTTTGAACCTAAAGGTCGCTACTAAACTAAACCTATACTTAGGAATAGAAATGCCATTTGATAGCAAGCCCTCAGATGTTAAATGAACTCTGCAGCCCATGAACATCCATGTCCTACAGAAACTGGATTTAGTCCTGCCTGTCATCGTGCACAGATGCGTCGCCACTCCTAAGGGCTAAGATGGTCGTCTCGCTTGTAAATGTAGCCAACCAACCGCACCGACCAACCGAAAAGCAAGTAATGTTTACGGCGGATTATTAGGGCAGTTATATACCAGTGTATTACCCCGGTTGAATTGTAATTCTACCTTGAGAATATTATGAATATTATGAACAATATCTATAAAAACCTAAGTTAAATAAAAAAAACTGTATAAATAAACATAAATATAAATAAAGTCGATAAAAATTGAGATACCTTTTCTTTTTTTACAATTAAATCCTGTTCCTTTGTTTCGATATTTACAAGAAAGTGCGTTACTGTTGTGTTGTTTACTATTTGTGCCAGCCTTATTTGTTTGATGAGTAGGTACCGCTTTTACGACTAATAAAAGATCAGAAGTTATCTTGAACCTCTTACACTGTTTACTCCGCAATATCTACAATAACAAGCTTTGTTCTGAGTGCCAGAAAATACTAAAAAGGCACTTGATTGTACTCCAAAAAGTATTTTCATGTTATTACTTTATGTTAGATGAAGCGCAGACGAGACAATTGTGTATCCACTTATACACATGATAATGAATTCGATCCCTTACATCACTTTGAAAAGCAGGTGGTAATATTTTAATTTTTCATTTTTATAAAACTTAGTAAAAACCGCCTTAGTGACACATGCAATTAAAACACGAATATTGAGCCATCAGTTTTAAAGGAGTACGGTGCTACAGAGATACAAACACACATATAGTTTCAAATTTTCCTCATAATCTGCCGTAAATCATTACTTGTGTTTCGGTTGGAGAGGTGCAGTTGCCGGCTACACTTTGAAGCGAAGCGACCATCTTAGTCCTCGAGAGTAGCAACGTATCTATGTTCGAGCTCAGTGATTTGCATGCTCGTTTATACTCTTCTCACATACAAAACTAACCATTCTTTCTTGAAGTACTAAAACGTTCCTACGCAGAAAAGTATCGATTCTACTGTTTTTCAGACGAAAGAAAAACCGAAGAGGCTAATTAATGACATTTTCCCACAGGCAGGGTAGCTATTAGAATGAACATGCTTCCACAGTCCCAGGGTCCAATAAATTTAGCTCTGACTCGGCCGAATCTCGAACCCTCAAAGGGGTTATACACCAACCGAAACGAAACAAACCCGTTTTACGGCAATAAATGCACGTGATGTATATCACGTGATAATGCGTATACATTATAGATATATTGATTCGATTGGGAATAAATCAAGAAATTGGGAGCTGGATAAATGTAACTAGACGATAGAACTCTAGTTCGCACTGAGGACGTACCACTGACAGTGTAATAGTTCATTGTGAAGCAATGTGAAGTGTTTCAGCTGAAGAGCTGTGGTTGCTGCTATCTATCAAACGAGGAGACTATCTCAATCCTCAAGAATGCGCATGTACTTGCGACCTTATGACTTTAGTTGAAACCTGTTTTAGGTTAGTCCATGGACATTAGTTGCCACCTAAAATTGGGCGGCCTGCACGCTCTTTTACTACTTTCAAAAGTTTCTCGCTACTATCCAAAGTCACGAGTTCAAGCCCGGGCGAAGAGGATCTACCTCGAGGCCCGTATTCCCCCGCCCAAAGAGGCAGGGACGTCCCCCGATGATGATACTGGTCCCGAAAACGAAAACACTCCTTAAGTTTCAATTTGTAACCAAGTATTTCCAATTGAAACATAAGTATGGCGGATTATGAGTTTGGCAGTGATACTTTTCCAACTCTACCCATCAAATACTATACATAACACACGCGTCTAATGAGCGGGGTCCCTAAGCACAGTGGCGAACGCGGCGTGTTTACACACGCAAGCCAAATTGCAGCTTCGATTCCCCATTGTGGGCTGTGTCGTGCGTAATTTATGGGAAAACTCGCAGAGGCAGACAAGGTGTGGTAATGAATCGAAAAATTTCAACGTGTAGTCTCAAGGGAGAAATTCGAGTGACTTTAAAACAACAGTGACAGCATATTAAGTGAATGTTGTCAATACAATTGACGCCCGGTAATTCAAAAAACGTTAGGTACGTACGGCGCTATCGGATTTTTAATGTTTTCCCAAAATATTCGTCCACATATTTTGATAAGACCGTCCTTATAATTCGAAAAAATAATAATCGTTAGCCTTAAGTTTTTTATACCTCTTCGTATTTTTACGAATTATATGTATATTTATTTAACACATTTACTCCTGTTTTCGAAGAGACGACTGTTCATACTTTTTTGGTATTGCTGTGTAAACTTATAATTTATAGACGTATATGTCTATTATAATTTTATTTTTGCCTGCACATAAATGTCTATTATGTATTTCGTTGGTATGCCTTAATAAATAAATTAGTTGCTAAACAATAACAAGAATTACAGTAAAAGGCACAATTCCGCAAGATAGGTAATATCTGTAAAATTATGAATTGCTATAAATTTTGCATAGTTATTTGGCATATTGCATCGTATGTATTGTAAATCTTACATTTCTTCGGTTACATGAGACGCCGGATTAGCCAGGGGCTGGATTACCGGGAAAATATTCTAAAAATTAATAGCTGAATAACTATCAATTATGCATAAATAATTCAATCATTAATGAAAAGGAGACTGGAGATTTTCAATGCATAAATTCGAAATTTTATTTAAGTGACAATTCATAGGTTTTGACCATTTGAAAGTAACTAGTGAAATTAAAGGATGCACGAAAAAAGGAAAACTGTTTGTTTTCCTCGTCGCAAAAACTAATAAGTCTTGTCTTTTATTTATCAGTAGCACTGTAGCTCTCAAATTGATAATCCGTGATTCTTGACTGTTTAATTAAAATAAATCAGCTCAAAAATAAGCAATTCACAATTTCAATAAAAGCTGCAGTAATATGGTAACTATGACTGGCACAGTCTTCGGGGTACTCAACTCCTCGATCAGTAATAAACAATTTATAGTACAAGAAAACCCTTACATACAGTAAACGTATCATGTTTAAGGTTTAGGCTTAATTATTAAAGGTACGAGACATTTAACTTTGTTCACTATAGACCCGGAATGGAAACAGTAGATAGTTTGAATCACTGTTATATCAGCCTCAAATAGTCAAAGAGATGTAAAATTTTAATTTCAAGCTTGTTTTGTTCAATGAAGTAAAAATATAATAGTTGTATTATTATGTTATATAACGGGTGCTCACGATTAACGATTTTTAATTGCCGATATTTCGAACCAGTTGTATGGCTCTGAAACTGGTCAGTTTCGCTGTAACCACGAGTTTCGCCGTAACCACGAGAGTCGAAATATCGGCAATTAAAAAGCGTTAATCGTGAGTACCCGTTTTATAACATAATGTATACATAGATTCCGCGATAATATCATTTTGAAATAGTATAAAAGTTGTATTGCCTAACAGCGCCCTCTTTCCAGCCAGCCCCTTATTTTTAGTTATATAAGAATGGAGCTCACATTCCCTGTTCTAAATCGTAAAGGATACAACACTTTCGTTAAGCACATAGATGGCACTTATTACTATTTAAAGTTGATATACTTTTTTAAATATTAATAGTACGAGACATTATTCCAGGCTAGCGTTGCTTGACTACCGAAGAAAGGCATACATCGATAGTACGGCGTAGAGTACGCCGTACTATCGATGTATGCCTGTTCACATCATATTCGGGACTTAAGAATCACCTGTATGTCCTGGCTTCTTCTTAAACGCGACGAACTGCCCCAGATTGCAGTTTTTCTACGGAATTTCAAAAATTTTTCGACTCCACTGCAGCCCAAACAAAGCTGCCGGATGTCAGAGGATCAGAGGACTGAGATGGTTGCCTTGCTTGTAAGTATACATACATCTTCAACCAAAATATAAGAACTCCTTTATGGTGGATTACTAGGGTCGTGTCAGTATCTCTACCACTATCACATCTATCTCTATCTATATCTAACACCTCACAGCTGATTGAGCACAGTAAGCATTGCGGATGGTGACACTAACCTAGAATGTTTTCTCTAGACTGGAGATGTGCTGACAATTTACAAACATATAGTATTAATACTATTATAGTATTAAATACACAGATGTTGTAACCACACGCAGTCTTGGAGCACAGACTTGTGTTCATCCATAATCCATACATATTTATATGTACACAACAGGTGTACAAGCCGCAATCACCTAACACCAAACAATAGACCGCAGTTATGGATCTTGCAGGAAAATGTTAACTCCTATTGCCAGCACCATCACCCAAATGTACTTCATTGACAGAATCTACATTCACATAAAATTATTAAACACAAAATGTGGCAATATCTATTTCTCTTTTTTTTATTTTGATAGAGTAAGAAACAGGCATGCAGGTCACCTGATGTTAAGTGGTCACTGCAGCCCATGGACAGCCATGTCCAATCTCAAATAGAACAGAAGTTCTATTTAAGGGTGGACATAGATGTGTTCCTACTCTTGAGGACTAAGATGTTCGCCTCCAATAATGTGTATCTGGCAATCACACCTCCCCAAAACGAAACACAATACATGAAGAACATGTTGCTTTACGACGGGTTATGAGGGTGGCGGTGGTGCTGCCCCGGGCAAGCTCTACTGGCTCTACCACCTATACAATCATTACCAATATATGGTTAGTTTAACAATAAATACTCTGTCTAAGATAGTCCTACAGAACATAACAGTGAACCAGTAAATATTGTAATTACTATCAACATTGATGAATCAATAAATGGTAGTTATTTAAGAAATAAAACAACATCTGAGGAAATATCTTATATTAACATCTTAAATTACATTGTAGTTGTATAGATTATGCATAGATCTGAAACAAAGAAAGTATTTTTTAATATTAGTCCATACCATTCACAAAATTAATTGTATACAAATTATTAATATTTTTAAATAGTGATTATTTTTATTTGTTTTTTCAACTTGTCCATGGAGTGTCAATTTTTTTTTCAAACAATTAATCCCAAGTTAAATCAACGCTGCTGGAGACAAAAGGGCTAGTTCATATCATATCATACAGAGACTTGAGATTACTAATCAATGCAGGATAGCAGCTAGCGTTCTTAGTGCACAACTCCCTTTAGATTGTTTACGTTAGGCTTTTACTATACTTAGTTTTATAATGTTCATTATTGTAAATTAATATGTAAATAATATTCAAATTAAAATACCACAAGCAAATGATTTTAATAACCAAAAAATAAGCTTAAGTGTTGTGTAATTCTGTAACCCTGTATGTTATTTAAATAATAAAGATATGATTCTATTACCTTCTTTACTTTGCGCTGTTGGCGCTTATATAGTGATAAAGAATCACCAACAAAAATATTGAAACTCCGAGGATGTTGGAGAAAACCGCCAGTTGAATATCGGTGATCATGATGGAATAACCTGAAAATAATATAATGAATTTAAAGTCATCAATACACTTTGTTCCAGTCACCAAAACTCAATGTTCTCTTTCTCTAATGTTCTCTTTCAGTGTAATTTCAATTTTACAAGGAACTGCGTGCCGGCACAAAAACATGAAATAACGTTTGTAGTTAGCATTTATACAATATTGTTTTATAAAGGACACGAAACTCACTTCTTTACTTCTTCTTAAGTATTGATTCTGAAAACAGCGAGGACATCCGATTATTAAAGCAAAAACAGTGAAAAATTCTTAATTTTGTATGGATATGGTACACGTCATTCGGTCAGGCAAATGTCACTGTTAACAAAAGTTTCTGTTATTTATTTCTTTACATTTCAATGCAACTTACACAATTCGAATGAACCTCAGACTTAAATATAATATGATTGACTATATAATCCTATTCATATTATTTGATTCATTTTAAGTCCTCGATCATAGAAGTTTTTAAACTTATAATTTTAAAAGTCTGTAGTTTTAATGAATGTTCTGCTGGTTTTTTCTACGTTCATTTAGAATGTTTATACTTATTTTAATTACAACGCTATTGTAATTAAAATTATAGTTTAAATAAATAATTTATAGTGGCAATATTAGAAATTTCAAAATATCTACAACTGGCAAGGTGCATTGTTTTGAACTGTCAAAATTTTATGTTTCCTGTGATCGTTTCGGCGATTTTATTTCGAAGTATATAATTTATCTAACGGAATAAAATTAAATTCGTCTCAACCATTCACTTTTCATGAGCCTGTTCTAATAAACAACTAATATGTATTTGTCTTCCGTTAGTTCGCGGTTGTTATTGTATGATACAAACAGTTGGGAACTGAAAAAATCTTATGGGTGCTACGATGGGATTATGAGAGATATTTCTTGGAGTGACGACAGTAAATACTTATTACAGGTACTTAACACTATTATCAATCAAATACATGTAATATAAGCTAACTTTTTTCCAAAAAGTTTGTGACATAATAAATTGTATGGTATATACATACTAAGCCTAAATTTTCTTGTATACATAGGCTAATTAACTAATGGGTGTGCCGGGAATCACAGTTTGTATACAGCATTGTACTTCGTTCAACAATAACATTGATTTTAAATTTATAATGACTGTTCTGTCAGATCAATTTGTACATTATCAGATAAAAAACAGAAGTACTACTTATTAATCAACATTTAATTATTTTTTTAGGTTGAATTTCAACATACATGATTTTAATTTTAATTTTGTATGTATTTGTTTGAAATTACAGGTAAATGCAAAAGGTCTTATAGAAATATTGAGTCCAGTTGACCATGACATTAGAAGCTTGCAACACATTCCACTCAAGGATACATGGTCTGCAAGCTTTCATCGAGAAGGTCACCGAAATATTGCCATAGGCACGAAAAGTGGCAATGTTATGATCTGGGATACTAAGAACAAAACAATAACTAAAACATTTCCGAGTCCATCACAACAGTCTAGCGTTAACTTTATCAGTTACAATGCCAAGAACACCAGCTTGGCAAGTACTCTGCAAAATGGCGACACAGTAATTTACGGTCTTGTCTCAAATATTCCTGTGTTAACAATAAAACTGCCTTGCTCAAAGAGTATCTCGGCTATGAAATTCCACCATGAATCTAGATCTCTCATAGGTCTTGCAACAGATGAAGGGCACATTGTTCTTAGGGATATCACAACTAATAAGGACAAAGTGTTTTTTGAAAATATCCATGCTTCACCTGTTAGTGATTTTGCATTTTCCCTGATCAACAAAGATGTATTACTTTCCAGTGGCTATGATAGAATAATGCATGTCTATGACATAAGGTTACAAAATGTTGTTTCTACAATCCGTACATCATATACTTTAACAGCAATAGCAATGAATTCAGAAAACCAAGTTGCCCTTGGAACAAAAACTGGACATACACTAATATATGACTTGCGAGACCTGACCAATCATTATAAAGTATTGAAAGGACATGAAGAAGAGGTGAAAAAAATTGCTTTTCAACCGATAAGGAAAAAAACGTTGTCTACCGAAGTGAGTCTTAGAGAGGATGTTGATATGCATTCACCATTAAAAGTTCAATCTCCTGCCCGTACAAGAACATCTGATGTATTTTTTATCAATGACACACCACCAAAACCAACTTCAGATGTGTCTGGAGTTGGCGACAATAATTTAGCAGCTGACTCATTTCTTGTTATGATGGGCCTCGATAAATCAAATGTTGATTTTGATGAAGATGCAAATAAATCCACTGAATTTGAAAGAAAAAGTGATAGACATGAAATGCTATATCGTCAATTGGATGTAGAAAAAAATATAAGTAAGATATCAACACCGTTGAACAGTAGAACGGCTGAAAACTTTGCTCTTCCTTCACCAATATGCGTCATCAACGGAGTCACTGATGATGCTAAATGTTCGAATATAAATTTATCTAATATCAAGCAGCTAAATAATACTCATCTAGCCAGCATGGATCCAAAAGTTGTTGACGAACTTAAAGATTTCATCAAATTAACATTATCAGATGTTGCTGATGATAATCGTAATTATTTTCTGCACATAATGATGGCTTTGACAAAACAAAAATTGTATTTAGAAAAACAACTCACAAATATGAATGAACAGATGCAAAGTGTGATGCAAAATCAATCAGCATTATTAGAAACAAATAGAAAACTAGCATTACAATTAGACCAGTTGAAAGCTCAACAAAGTTTGTTGTAGATGCTGATGGATGCACACAGTAATGTTCAACTCGTTGACATTGAATCTCAGATCAAATTTTTGTAATAACGAAATTTATTTTTCTGGTGGTTTGCCCCAATTAGTAGCTAATGATGATAACAATCAGATTACTCATTAGTTTTATTAACATGACTCACTAGTGCATATTATAGTCAGAGACCACAATACTTACACGGTATTTTCATGTCCAGCGCTAAGTAAGGCAAAAATACCTTTATTAAAATGAAGTTTTCTAATTTTAATTATGGGGTCCACTTGAAATGCTTAATAACAAGCATTACATGCCTGTTTACTTCTTCTAAAACGTTAAATAAATATTTATAGAGCCAATTAATGCAAAGGTTGCCCCAAAATATATTATTAATGAAATTGTTAATTGACCTAATTTGTTACTATTGTGCTATAAATATTGGTTGAAATGTCTGTGTATGTGTAATAATGTTGTGAATGTTTGCATTTGTTACCTAATAATATAAGTGTATACATATTGGTTTATTTTTATTAAAAACGTTTAATATACTACATAGCAATTTTCTTTTTGTATTTTCCTATGAAAATTGGGAATACCACATACAGTTATGGAGCTATGAACAGAATCACACTTCCAAAGAACTACTATCTCCAAGACTAATAAGTAAAAGTAATAAAAGAATAATTTAATTAGGTTTAATATTGAGTCCTTTCTCACACTTTCTATGTTATAGAATTGACTGAAAATCAAAGAAAGAAGAGGATTTACTGGAGCAATACTTAAACACATAAATACCCCTCATTAACATAACGATTACATTGCAGTTATTAATAATAAAGCAATTACATAAAACCATATAATAGTTAGACAATCGGACCATGATTAACCATCCCTTATTGAACGAAGGCGTGAGGAAAGATTGACTATCAATCTACTAAGTTGTTATTGCTTCGAGACGGTCATAAAAAAAGAGAGGCTAAAATAATGGAATCCTTGAAATTTATCAACCGTCATTGTGTGACAGTGGCATTGACGTTTCATTTGATGGCTATAAAAAGTTCGTTGAACTTACTTGTTCTTGTATTGTTGTTGCGATATCATAAGTTTAGATAAGTATTTACTTAAACAAAATGGGTGAACTGGCAGTAAACAATTTGTTTGAATCGCAAATCATTATAGCCGACCACAAAGACTTAATCCACGATGTTGCATACGATTTCTATGGTGAAAGAATGGCCACTTGCTCCAGTGATCAGTATGTTAAGGTTAGGCCGCTGTTATGTTTTTTTTTGTTTAGTGGATATAGCAAACGAATATACAGCCCTCCTGCTGTTGTTTAATTACTGCTGCACTCCCTATAGGACTCCTGTAAGTCCATATGATGGCAAGTTATAAATGTTCCTTATGTATAAATATATCTTATCAATGTTTACAAATTCATGTTAAATAAATAAGAAAAATTAGTAATACTATTTCAGGTATGGGACACAGATGGGAAAGGCGGCTGGCGACTCACAGGTAGTTGGAAAGCTCATCACGGCTCCGTGTGGAAGGTCACATGGGCACACCCAGAGTTTGGGCAAGTGCTAGCTACGTGCTCGTTTGACCGCACTGCTGCTATATGGGAGGAAGTTGGTAAGTTACCTTATAAGCTACTTCGAATTATGTAAGCCATATGCAATGAGCATATAAAATAATTTTATAATGCTATGAAATTATTACATTCATCCATCCTGTCCATCAACCTTTATGCGTCCTATGCTGGACATAGGCCTGCCCTAGGTGCCGTCACTTTGAGCAGTTCTGTGCCCTCTGCAACCAGCAGTTACACGCTATTCTTCTCAAGTTTTTGGTCCATGTGCTTGAGGGACATCCTATCCTCGTTTTGCCTAGACATGGTCGCCATTTGAGGACCTTTCATTATTACATAATTTAGCAAAACTTTGTCAAGTCTTTATGTTTATCTTTTCTCTGCATCATAATGCTTTAGGAAAAAATAATTTGACATCAAGATAATATTTAGCTTACCAGCTTGATAGAATTATGCTTATTTAGGTAACTTTGAAATAATAGACACAGTTTACTATGTAAGGGGTTCACAGTTAACAATTTTCAATAGCTGATATTTTGAACCAGTTGCATGGCTTGTGGCCATGGCTAAACAGCTGTTACATTGTAAAATAAACAAATTCCGTAAGGATATTAGTCTTAGTCTTCACACATTTAGATGTTATGTTAAATGTCTAAAGGTGGTAGAGCTGTTAGAGCTCACCTGTGGCAGTACCACCGTCACCCTCATAACCCGCCGTAAAGCAACACGTTCTTCATGTATTGTGTTTTGGTTGGGGAGGTGTGGTTGCCGAATACATATTATTGGAGGCTTCCAACTTAGTCCTCAAGAGTAGGAAAACATCTGCGTCCATCCTTAAATAGAACTTCTGTTCTATTTGAGATTGGATGTGGTTATCCACGGGCTGCAGTGACCATTTACCATCAGGTGGCTTGCATGCCCGTTTCTTAGTCTTTCACAATAAAAAAAAAAACTTCTAAGATTTAAATTTTGTAAATATCTGCTCTTAAATGTATGAAAACATATAAATGCATACAATTAACACAAATGCTACATGTATAAGCTGCTTGTTTAAATTATGTAAATAACAAGATAAATAAAATTTTGTATATTTTCAGGTGACACTACAGCATCAGGTTCAGAAAAAGGTCTTCGTACTTGGGTGAAGAGGTCAAACTTGGTAGATTCACGAACATCAGTGACTGATGTGAAATTTGGACCCAAACATTTAGGTCTTCTACTTGTCACTTGTTCAGCTGATGGCATTATAAGGTGTATTTTGTCTACATAACATATTTTTCTACATAAATACAAAGTCTTTTCCCACCATCTGCATGCTTAAAATTTTCAAAGTATCCAATGGATTTTAACCCTTTCACCGCCAAGCTTTTATTCACTTTGCATGCACCCAGTGCCAGAGCCTTTAGGCATAATTTCGCATAATGTTGTGAAGACATTTATCGATACCATATATGAC
>DWON01004212.1:0-16623 GCA_018251015.1 Phocides pigmalion okeechobee | reverse complement strand
AACACGTGCGTTATATGAAGCTTTGGTAAGAAGTCATTTGGAATGTAACTCGGTTATATGGTCCCCAAGTGAAATCAAAAACAAAACAATGATGGAGCGGATTCAGAATAAATTTGCTGGTTTCCTCTACCGGAAAATGTATGGGGTTTATCCGGGATATTCCTTGCAGTATCCTACATTATTTGCATTAGGTATGGCAGGGTTCTGTACATTGGAATCGGGAAGGGAAGTGGCGCTCGCCAGGTACTTGTTCAAAACATTGCGTGGTCAAATACACGATCCAGTCATCCTAGGGCAGCTACGACTGTGTGTGCCAAATAACAGTGTGGAGCGCCGACGGCGGCCGGAGCTGCTCGCGCTGCCCCGCACTCGCACTGACCTGCTGCGGAACGCGCCGCTCACGCGGCTGTGTCATGTGGATTTGTTCCATTGTTCGCTGAACGAGTTCATAGAGGTGATTTATAATGTAATAAGTTATTTGTAATATAATTCGATTGACATTTCTATATTGTTTGTACTATTCTTTTCTTCTTTTTAACATGCTATTATTTTATTGTAATGGAATACATATATATTGGCTTACTAACGAATTACGTCAGCCTGTAATGTTTAGTAAATAAGTTTATGAATAAATAAATAAATAAAATAAATAAAAAATAATGCTTCGATTACTTTTTATTAAACTTGAAAATCTGATTAAATGATTTAATTAAACATACAAAAAATGACACCCGAATCTGCGGATATCCTACACCTGTCTGCTACTTATTCCTTACAAATCTATCGACTTCTGGGGAAGAACACGCTTTTGAATTACTCGGGCCTTGAGGATTTCTTCTTTACTTGAACTTCACATAAAGGGTCGAAAATTTTCTCGATAGGTCGCTAAGTCAGGAATAAAAAACATCAGTAATTAAAAACAATATGCTAGTCTTACCGTTACTGTGTTAGACGGAAACACACTTTGTATATCCCTAAATATTATAAAACCAAGTCATCCCTCGCGTCTGTCTGTCAGTCTGTTGGTGATAAACTCAAAAAGTATTGGACGGATTTTCTCACAGTTTTCAAGATCAGGTAGATTGACTCTTGAGGTAGGTTTTGGTACATAATAAGGTAAGGTTTTATTGTAAATTGGACGAGAAATTAAATAGTCAAATTAAATATAATAATTCAGTCGTCGGTCGAAAAAGATTTTACTAATTGTTCGATTTTGCAACGAGGTATTGCATTGGATGCATTTATAAAAGAAACATAAGTAAGTACATATAAACTATTACCCGAGCGAAGCGGAGCCGGTCACCAGTACTGAAATAAAATGTGTATCTAGCTTTATAACTTTAACACTAAATTGTACAGAATGTAGTAGCTATGTTGTAATCTCTCTTCCTGTATCATTGTTGCCGGGTTTCCCATTAGCACGTCTATTTACTTATGTACTCGGTATCCGGGTTCGGGACATCACAGGAACGAATTATTTGTTGAAGTACAAACCCATTGTTAACATTACACACAATTCCGTATTTTCCATACATTATCAGAACATGGAGCCTCCGGCTTGAGTTGCGCCTTAAAATGACAGTATCGTTGTTTATACAGAAAACAGCGTAGATCAATTTTCTGTGAAAATGTTATATTTTCAAACCAATAAGCAAACATTTTCATATTTAGACGTTGTTCATTGTAATGGTTACATAATAATAATACATAGTAAAACGTTTAATTTTTTTTAAACAACCAACAATTAATATAAAAACAGTTTGACAAAACTCGGTTAGATTGCCTATTTATATTCATCTGTCTAACATAAACTTACAACAGTTAGTAGAATTGTAGTTTAACTGGGAAGGTTCCACCATTGTTCATATAATCCACAATAAAGAAATTCTACTATTTTGGAAAACTTCATAGGATATCATGGAAATCTTCATAGTCCTAAGAAGTAGCAACATATCTTACTTCAGAACGGATTTCAGTTATGTTGTATCTGGATGTCCATGGGCTGTAACGATTGCTTAATATTAAGCGGTCTGCACGATCTTTTACTACTCTTCTTTCATAAAAATTAGTATCTCCTTGGAAACACATAAAACAGCCGGGTAATCTTCAGTTTATTTTCACATCCATCTTTAGCCGTAGCGTGTATGTATATAACAATATAATACGACCATATTATTTGTTAAAGCTACATTTAGCTTGAAGGCAAGAAGAGATTTCAAAATTCAATTTTATCACGAAAAGTTAACACTAACTTCCGATTCTGTTTGAAGGTGCTACAACACTAACAAAGAGGCAGAAAATCTACTAACTCGCATTTCCTTTGAAACTTTCCTTACACTAATGAAATTTGTTAGCCTCCTCTAGTAGAAATTAGAAAAATGTTATAAAGATTTAAAGTAAACGGGTACAATGTCAATATATTTCGTATCTATTACGTTTAATTTAGAGTGTGCTTGAGTTTTTTTAGAGGCGTTTGTTTATTTTTAACGTGTGAATGGTAGCAAAAAGAGATGCAGCCAGATTTATGTTAAGTAGTGGGTGTAGCCCACAAAATGTTTTATACAACCCCAAACAGGATTAAAGTCCTATCCGAGCTCGCACGTTGATGCTTTGCTATTTCTGAGGGCAAAGATGACCACCTCGCTTCTAAATATAGCCTAAAGCCGCATTTCGCCCCCCGAAACAGGAGATTTGCTTCACGATGGATGAAGAATGCAGCCGCGTTACCTCTTCGGCTGAACCACAGTTCATATTTATTCCTGTGACTTTCAGTACTATTTGACGAAATCGATAAAAATACATGTTCCAAATATTCATTTTCATATGTGTGTGATAATACAAATTTAACTGAAAAATGTCTGAGAGATAAAAATGAAAAATGTTAATCTAGTAAAACAGTTAACAAAATCAAGAGAACGTGAGACAATTACGACAATAGAAGATTAAGTACGAGTGTACCTAATGCGCAAACGTTAATTAGGCCAAGTATCCATTAAAAGATACGCCAAAATAAACACTTGCAATGAAATCAATCTGGAGCATATAACTGTCTTATAGTTCGTGGGCCCGACCTATTTATAATTCGGTGGTTAATTTAAAGGGATGAGTTACGACTTCATTACGAACTAAATACTTGTAATTAATCACACATGAAAATCGGAATGGTGCCGGAAATCGTTTGATAAAGACAAGGGATATCCTCTCAAACGTTGAAAGGTATCTTCGTCGATTGACATGCTCGTTATTAATTTAATATGTTCTACAATAAAATAAGCAATTTTCACACAGATAGAAATAGATCATTATTATGTTACCGTAAATTTCCTAAAAAAAAACAGATTTTTACTCATGACATGACAAAGTGTTATGGACACATAGACTTAACTGAATTAACAAACGCATAGATTTATAAATGAAGTTTAAATTTACTATTTGGATTTTTTGTTAAGCCAGTAATCGAATAAGAAACCCTCTGCGTGTCAGACCGGTATGGACGTCGTTGCGCCATACGAGAGATGGTCGAGCAAAATACATGTAAAAAAATAAAAAGCTTCCCTGCTAGAGACGTCAATCGAAAGCTAGTAAAAACTGGTTGATACAAAACTCTGAAATATCAAAATTCTTTCTATTGTTTCAGAAGGTGACTTCATTTGAGTTTTATTGAATAAGTATTACCCATACAAAATGCGAGAAAAGCAATAATTTAAAATTCTTTATTACAAATTCTCATAAAATATTTTCTTCAAACGACTCGTTAGTCGTGATTGAAAACAACTGAAAACTATTTCGAGACCTTAGAAGATCGGAATGTAAATGAAGTCTTATATTGGATCTTGAAAATATTCGTGAGAAAAGGTCCATTGAAATATTTTTGTACGCTTTTTATGTCTCAATGCTGGCCTCTGGCTGGCATAGGTTTGTCCTCAAAACTGAAGGATCATCGGAGCATACTTCGCCACATTTATTCCAATTAAAATTCTTGAAAGAACATTTGAGAAGATTTTAAAGGTGGGAGGGACAACCGGGACGATATTTTTACCGGTCTCATAATTGTCGTGAAGCTACTCTTGAGTTTCGAGAGTTGCAATTGTCGATCTTTGAAATGAGGCAACTTTCTTAGTCCTTAAGACTAGTAATTCCGTAACATATACTTTAGATAGAATTTGAGTCCTTTTTGAGTTTGGATGTGGAAATCCATGAGCTGCAACATACATTTAACATAAGGCATCAACATGATCGTTTGCTACTTTTCTTGCAAAAATAGCAACCTATCGATTTCTCTTCGGGGTTCTGTAAGTTGCAAAACTGCAAAAGCCGTGCATATTACTTTAATAAAATTATCTAAATGAAATTTTGATAAACTAATTGTATTTACTAGTATGTACATTTCGTTGCTGGGATGGAGCTACAGAATTTGTGTTATTTTGCAGCTCCACCGCCATGCAGACCGGAACAAATGTTTGTTGCAAATAAATGCAACGTAACGTGTAATGTTAGTCTACCAACTATAGGTATTCGTTACCGTTGGATAATCACTGCGTTCAGGTATAAACTTTCGCCATTCGCTGGAAACACGAGTTTAAATACGACTCCACTTACACGTCAAAGGTGAATACACACAACGGAAAAAATACAGATTTCTCTTGCGTGAATACACGTGTTGACTCATTCAATCAGGTAATGTGTGTATTAGAAATTTATTTTACACGCTACGGTGATTTCGTTTGTCAGAGACGATTATAATGATGAGGATAACGTTGATGTCGACTTTGATAACTTTGACGTCGATTTTGACGTTGACGTTAATTTTGACGTTGATGTTGATGTTGGTGATGATGACTATGCCTTAATAACAATAATTCTAACAATGATGATTAATATGTTTAAGATGTGCAGTTTCAAATAGGGCTTCAATCCCGTTTGATCTTACATGTAAATGTATATGGACATCTTAATCCAAATTAAAGAGAACTGCAGTAATGTCATACAAAAACATTATGTATACTAGTACTTTAAGGTCAATTAAGAATAAATAACAGATTGTTTGCGATGTTTATACTTTAAAAAACCTTTTAAGGAATAACGAATACCTTCTTTTTCATTGAATACTTTTTAAAGGTGATACAATAAATATATAAATAAATAAATAAAGATGTCTTACATGTTATGGATTGCGTGTTATGCAAAACATATAGCCTCAGATATCAATATGGGACTGGAGATTTTTGTTTTATCTATACATATCAACTTGTTTGAACACTCCGAAGTACGCCCCAAATTATTCGCAAATAAAGATTAGCCTACTTTCACCACACCACTCATGTTGAACCCCACACATAATTACTGTAGATAATGTGTATATTTGTGACCTAAATACAAGTAGATTACAAATAATTGTTTCATTTATATTATAACTATGTTAAGGTCTAAAGGTGGGAGAACTATAGTTCGACCGGGGAGGTACCACCGCCGCCCTCATAATCCGCCGTATAGCATTACTTGTTTTTCGGTTAGAGAGGCGCGGTTGCCGGTTATATTTTGAAGCGAGGCGACCATCTTAGGAGTAGCAACGTATCTACATTCGAGCTCAGATAGGATTTCGGTTGTGTTTGTGGTTGTTCATGTATGTCTATGGGCTGCGACTACCTAACATCAGGTGGTTTGCACTCGTTTGCTGTTCTTGTCACAAAAAAATTATACGTGACTTTAAAACTATTCCTTGAAAAAATCTTACCTATAATTATTTTCGGTCACAGCTCAGTTTCAATATGGCATGATAATATATTGCAACAACTCAGTGGTACGTCAAACAACTGTCGGAAAGGTGGTGGATTCGACCGAGGTGCCACCACCGCTGCCCTCATAACTCGGCATAAAATTACCCCTGAGTTTCAGTTGGTGAAATCGATTGCCGGCTGCAATAAGAAGTGCGGTAAAGATCTCAATCCTCAGATATAGCAACGCATCTAGGTGCATACCTTTTACACAATTCTTCTACATCTTTTACAATTTTGTTGTATTGTAAGTTATCTACAATCTCTTTGTTACATTATGCCGCTGCTTTAAAACAAATATACAATTTTACTGCCCCGCTCCGTTTTCTCTCCTTGGATTGCCGCCTTTACAGTCCACGTGAAAACACCGGTAGATATAAATAAAGTTAATGAATGGAAGATGTTACGCAAAGCCCCCATCGTGAGTCGTAATAGAATTAATGATTCTTGGAAAGTATCCTATAGGTTTTGAGAATTCAATTTGTATAATGCTATAAAGGAAATAGAAAACATTACAGTGAGAGATATTAAACACATCCTCATTATTAAAAAGAACTGGTCAATACGAGTGCGGCTTTTCTTCCTAGGCTTTTATTGCTGGTATCTTTTGGTGACGTCAAACCGATTAAATATATTACGAAACTAGATTATTAAAGTAGTCTCCTACCACAGTTTCTATCAATTATAAATCTATGTCGTGATTGATAATGACACGTAATGGCGCCATACGACAGTATATAATGGAAAATATTTCAATTGTGTCTCTTTTATTTTAGAAATATACGTGTGCTTTTAAGTAAAGTAGTAAAGTAGTAAGTAAAGTAGTAAGTCCTGTTTAAGATGTACGTTAAGGCGTTGCTATTTCTGAAGGCTGTATATTACACGTTATGGCTGATGTCGCTTGTAAGTGTAGACTCCAACTACACCTTTCCAATTGAAACGCAAGAAGCAATCACGGCGGAGTAAGAAGGTAATGATGTCTGCGGGGAAGACTATATAGACTTTAGGTTTACTATTGTACTTATAGATGTTTGAAAAGAAATTTTATTACCACTCAAACTTAACATGAACATTAAAAAAAAATAACTAAACCGTTCGAGTTTTCTATAACAACTGTAACTAACAATATGTACTGAAAACAGAAATAATATGTCACTGTTGTCCGAAAAAATTTTTCACTTTCTTTAAAAATAATTAAGTTACTATTAAGTCATGGCTAAGAAGATTTTGTACAAAAATCTATAAGACATTTACGCGTCATCCATGCCATAGACAATTTACTGATCTAGGGTGGGCAGCCGACAACCAATTTGCATACGCTTGGAAAAATACCGAGTAAGCTTTATTACGTTAGCATCTTAACAACGTTTCGTGGCAGACAAAACAATCTTCTGATAAATGGTTTTTTCGTAGTCATAAAAATATTTTTCCTTGCAATTGTATTTATGACACAATTTGTCCGTTAAAGATCGTAGTAAAAAAATACTAAATCAAAGTTCAAAATTGCTCTCGTGAAATTATATGCAAATTTAAATATGCCATTTTACTTAAAATTATTACTTATGTAAATATATTTTCAAACATTAAACTACGCCTTCAGAAAATATATAACGATAGATAAAAAATGGCGAAGAAAATTGTGAGCGATCGCACATTTTCAAAATAAGAAATATAATTTTTTTTTTCTCAATTACCAGTATCTATTGATATACGAGTATAATCACTTTCTGCAAGGTAGCCGTCCACCGTTCGACCGTTTAGATACCACCGTGACACAAGTTTTCAGCATATATATTTTCTTTTTTCTTATGTGAGAAGAGCAGCAAACGAACATGCAAACCACTTGATGTTAAGTAGTCGCAGCCCATAGACATCCAGGTATAATCACAAACACGACCGAAATCCTATCTCAGCGCGAACGCAGATACGTTGTTACTCGTGTGTAGCCGGCTACTTTTACTACTGAATTCAATGTTCGCTTAGTACTTAAAGTTTAAACTGTTGCGACTATACCTACAGTAAGACAAGAATCCCGAAAAATATACTTAATATATGATCTTATTGATATAAACTTGCCAAGGACAGTTAAATCACGGAGCGCCACTAAAAGAGCATTGCAGAGTATTTCGGTGACTTTTAGGTGACCCTCGTCAGAATTGATGTCGGTCAGTACGCAATTTTCATCGAATTATGCAGAACATTTTAACCATCGACTTTCAAAATAATATTTCACACAAAGTTATAAAACGTTAGCAATAAGGAAAATTCAACTTCTTATATAATCACACGTACGAGGAGAATACGATTTGTAAATAAAATAGATACGAGTACATATATTTTTTTTTTTATGATGTTAGTAAAAAAAATGTATTCGTGATTTCCGCACTATCGTGACGACAAAGTCGCGAATCGAATCGTCTAAAATCAAATATTTTACTGTATTTTTCGTAGCTTACGAATAACTAGACGAAAGGCACGCGTCGCGCCAATTATGAACACAAAATGGCGTCGTAGATACAAAAGAGGGCAGCCGCACTAGTACGCGACTTTGTTGAAATACTTTATAATACCACGCGATCGCGACAGTAACAGCACCGTCAGAAGTTTTAATATAAACACTTACAATAAAACATATGAGTCGCGACTCTTGCAATTTTGTCGCAACTATTTACTTAGCCTAATTGAGTGACATTGAATATTTTTTGAAAATTTAGTATAACGGATATTATACATTTAACTAATCAAAATTTTAATTGCATCTTTCTACTTGCTTGTCTGTTTGTATGTTTCGTAAGCATTCGAAGACTGCTTGGCTGATTAAAAAAAACTACGAATGCCAAGACGATTATTATCATTTGGATAATTATATATGACCGAAGATCGATTCCGGAAACTTTGCGCGGGAATTTAGCCAGCTTTCTTGGAACCTTGGAATATATTATACAAAGTCGTTGTTTCATGTGATTAAAGTATATAAATAGAGTTAGTAGTAATTTTGATCTTCGAGATAGCGTATCTAATATCTCTAAAAATATCTAGATTTTGTTATGAAATAACCCATTGTTTACGTTTGCCGGTCTAGACTGGTGATGAATGTTTGCTGGGGCAGTCTAGTCGTTCATGTCTGCCGCAGAGGAAAGATGTATGAATGTAGATATTACATCAATACATCTTAAGTCTGCTTTATCTACAGCATTGTCATACAAAGAGTAACTCTATCTGTGTACATATCTGGTAATATGTATAATTATCTAAAATTGCAATTTTAAATGATATGCCATTATAAAGCTTGATAATTAGATGTTGTTTTAATGATAATATAATAATATGATTTCATAGAAATTTTAAAGTGATGAAAACGAAGGTAAGACCGTAAAAACGCATCATAATCATTTTTTTTTGTTCTTGGTCTATAATTGACAACATCGTAGTACTGCGTTTCAAGCAACTAGTTCATTTGCCCCGCATAATACGTGACACTTCCATGAAAACTGGGTGCTGATTAGAGAATCCCATGTTTTTATGTTGAAAAAATAGCTAACGAGTGTGCAGGCAATCTGATGTTAAATGTTCTCTACAGCTAATGGATATTTAAGTTCAAACTCAACTAACAATAAAGTCCTGTCTAACGTCGTACATACATAGATGCGTTGCACTAATTACTGAAATGGTCGTTTCGCTTGTAAGTGTAGCCGGCAAGCGCTCTCCGAATCAAACACAAGAACTGCTTTATTGCAGATATATCTGGTGGAACTGTTGCTCTACCACTATGCAAATTAATAATATTGAAATTTATATTCAAATATTTTATTCCAATATAAGGTATTTACGTGTAATTATTGAATGTTAATGATACAATATAAAAGAGTACATCGACTTTGAGCGCCCTGTTGCCTAAGGTTGACCGGGAGGAAAAACTCTTGGCACACTCTTTTTAAACTAGTCATTTATAAACCAACGTAATACATAACGCTTTAGAAAGATAATGAGTACAATAATTATTTTTGATATCTTAGCCAACCGAAGATGAAACCATCCAAAGATTTAAGGTAGCTACTGAACTTTAATAGCCTCAATGCATATAAACATTACATAAAATCATCCATCACTGTCTTGAATATAAGTAAGCCTCAATGTAAATTTGCGGTGGGTACACTTTTCTGTTTGATGTAAACATTTTCGAAAAAATATATATAAAAATAGAAAGTACCAAAGTACCAGAAAACAAAAATAACCTGTATATATATATTTTTTAAATTACGTATTTTTTCTGGAAGTTAGTTAAGTGTACAATAATGCAAAACGTTAGCATATGCAGGTAAAATTTCTCATCTACTTTATTTCTAAAATATGTTTGGACAGACTACTCATAAAATAATTTATTATTTGACATTTACTACTATTATGTGTATTAGTGATAAATTATTTAAAAACTGAAACAATTAATTAATAATGAGTCAAATGTAAGACACTCTAAAGAAGGCACCTATAATTGATCTTTGAAAAATTTCAAGGGAAATATAATACGATATTTCGATAATAAATTTCAAATTCAGCTTCATTAAACACGAATCGGGACGAAATAAAAAGACAAAGAAACTCCTTAAACCGGATCAAATTAATCCTGAACAGGAAGCGCGCGAAATTAAGTAAGTTGATATTCCAAAAAAGTTGAATACTTCAGTGTATCTCTATATAAATATTTAATTAGGGGAAAAGATAATAAATAGTATAAAATAATATTTTACAGAACTATAGTTTAACCGGGGATGTAAAACAATTCTTGTATTCCGGTTGAAGAAGTGCGGTGTCGAGATACATTTACAAGCTAATAGACACAAATGTTTTGTGTTCTATAAAATAGAAACTGTTTAACAGAACGCGGTCTGCAAGTACGTCCACTACTCTCCAAACATAAAAAATGTAATAAAGCTGGTTCACAAATAAAATAATTGATAGTTATAACGAAAGACATGAAAATTAATATTATAAATTCTCAAATTAACCTAAGTTCACGTAAAGATTTTGTACGTATAAAAACCGACTGACGCAATGAAAAAATTATGTACAATACTTCTATTTTTAAATGAAAATGCGTCAATTACAATCGTCTAAAGACTAATATTATAGCAGTGGTTATTATACAGTATGTGTGAAATTTCGGAAATGTTGAATATTTTTCGGCTAAATACCATTATAATTTTTAACCATCATAACATCTAATGGTCTTTTGGAAACTATTTAAGTGTAGTCATAGACACTGAAAATGAAGATATTTTAATTATAGATCTAGTGGAAGAATTTAATATCACCGACGCCCTTATTGCTGGTATTAGATAAAATATAAAAGGTACGAACGTAGAATAACCGTTCCGATGATATGTCTATACGGACGTTCGGGATAATTCTAGTACGATGTAGGTTAAAAATACATGGACACATTTCGATGAGCCAATTGACATAAATTGTAACGTAAAGTATCCTTTTAAGTCGCTGAGCATATCAAAATGTATGGGATCGATTGATCTTTTTCTTATAAATATAAGTATCATATTATTTTGAAAGGTTCTACATATTGGTTTGAAAGATGTTATAAATCACGCATATATTTATTCTTCTATTTAAAAAAGTAATGTATAAAAAATAAAACTAATCTTTTTTTAGATCGGTTAGACTTTCATTAAGTGGTCATTGAACATCAAATGCCATGTTCGTTTGCTGCGTGCCATCCATACAAAAATCCATACATCCATCCATACATTTCCGTTTTGTTACGACAAAAATAAATGTTTTAGATAAATTGTCGTCGTAATAAATATAATTATTGTTATGGCTAGTAGTATTTGTAAAACCAAAGTAATCGCAAATGCGAAATTTCGTTAATCAAACAACATTTTACTTCAGTTAATTCAGTTAATCAAACAACAATCTCTCTCTCTCCGGTGATAATATAAACCTTTCACGAGCTGATATAATTATCCTACATTCCTTTCTTGATTACAATTAAACACCTCACGCGCTTCATTTTAATTGAAATGTTCGACTAATATCAAATATTATAGCTATCGTATAAATGTTAGATAATTTGTTTTCGTCAATATACTTCGAATTAATTAACGCTCAATTCTGTTCAACATGTTTAAAGTATTTATATGCCGTATATAAAGCATAATTAAATCCGATATAATTCGAATCGGTATTATTTATCACTAGTTCTTAATATACATATGTTAAGAAAAACACTTAATTCCACGCAACAATATAATTTGCCAAAATAAAACAACATTCGCTTGAAACAAATATATTAGATACAATTATCTTATGTATGCTCAAATTCGGGAAAATGGGAAAAACTAGGAGAAGCCTATGACTAGCAAAGATCCCTCAAAGATGATGGATGGCGTAAAAGGCAAAAAATATGGTAGAAATATTTGTGAGAATTTTAGGGTGTAAACGCGAAATTAACGAAGAAAAGTAACAAAAGCTTGTTTAATAATGAGAAACATTAAAGCAAATAGTCCACAGTGCTGGCCAAATGTAGAAAACTGGTAATTTTAGATGTCATTAGCAATATGACTGTAAAAATCGCATACACAAAACGATAAAAATCGTTGCCTTGAATCCGAAGTAATAACGACCGGTTATGGGCTATATCAATATTATCTGTTTTTCACTTGCGCTGTATATTATTTGAAGTTAAAACTTACTCTCGAAATACCAAAAAGTAAACATGAGAAACTTGTTTATTGTATCCACTATCTGTATTTACAGTCAATTTACAAAAATATTTGCTTCACCAAAACATTCAAAGACAAATGTGTTACCTCGTGATCAAACAAATGAACTGTAAAAATGATTCCTTTGTGTAAGACCTGAGATCACGTTCTACGTTTGATAGCATATCGAAGTGACGTCTCGACACTGTTCAAAATACGCTGCGTCGTAAAAAAGAGTAAGATAAATGTTCCTATAAAAATACGTTAGACTGTGAACTGATCAACCGAGGCTAATACAGTTAGGACAATACGTGCATGACACCTCTTGCCAAACTCAGGTGGTGTTAAAAAGAAATTGATTTTTAAGAGATTTGCCATAAAATATATCCGTCTAGCGGTTCACTTACTCATATCGTAGGGTGGTAAGACATATAGGTGATTAGAGATAAATTAGGTGGCACAAGGTGATACTGTAATTTGTGCCACTCTCATCGATACTGTGCCTTCTCTCGATCCCTAAACGTCTCATTCAGTTTATTGAACTGTCCGGTAGCATGCGATATTTGCTTGCCACTTGTAAATTCACTTGGTAATTATAAACCTCCCTATTCGTTGCCACTCCGTTAAAGCAAGCTACAAATTAAACAAAAATAAAATAATATTCATTATAAAACATACTAATTTCATGAATACATTTTCTAACAACCAGTACTTAAAAAAAGAAGGACAGACTGGTTATAAGGTACATAAAGTTCTTCATTTTAGCAATTCGTTATTCACAGACAATTCCTCGGATACCAATATATATTTTTCATGAAGTGTGGGGATGAAATAAAAGGTACTACATCCTCTCTTCCCGTGAATATCGTGTTATAATGAAGCTGTGCTTATTGTGTAATAGAAATAGCAAAAGACCATTTAATTCAATCCAAGAATGTAGGATATTCTTGACACTCTTAAATTGATGAAGATGTTGTGTTTAATCCTGTGGGCAAAGTTCCAAAACTTTAGGAGCCATTGGAGAGTTATTGACATTGTTGGCAAGTTAGTACCCGTCTAATTTAATTACCTAAATATGAGAATCTGATTATACTGATACATTACACTCCGCGTGGGGATACCATATTTCAAAGGATCTTCAAGTCTTTAAATAACAAACATACAATCCACAAATAAAACGGCGTAAACAAAAGTCCTCTGGCAGACTTTTCAAGGCCAATGGACAGAAGAATTGTACAAAACGTCATAACTATTCATTACTGAAATCAACTTGGGTCCAATCACATCTAGGGTAAGATTGTGTAAGATGTGACAGTTCTTTCCGTTAGGTCTTTATTGTCCCAAGGGATGAACACCTAAAAACTTATTCGTCCCAACCATTTTGCGCCACTCAAATACACACACCATCTCAGCCCTAACTTTTTCTATTTCTTACAGAAGCTAGCAACAAAAATATTTTTTATTTGTTTTTTATATCTACAAGAGAAGTCAAGTAAAGGAAAAAATATTGCGTAAGATATATAGTTTTCCAATTATAAAATATAAATATACTGTTACTTTAGTTCTATTAAAAGTTATAATTATAGTTAAGAAAATTTATGAACCATTTCGACGGAGAATAATGGCGACCCTATTAAAAATATGCTCAAAATAAACCCGAAAGCAGCCATTATCGTCTGTAGTGTTTCAATTAAATTTATGAGCGTAAATAAATGACAACTAGGTACTATAATTTAATTAATTACTAGCTTTTGCCCGCAGCTTCGTCGGTGCAAATATCAATAACACGAAATGTCATACAATCTTTAACCCCTACAATACTGAATTAGGCGTGGAATGGTCAAAATCTCTTTTTATTGCTTATTTACACTCTATAAAGAAACTATCTGCAATTAATTTCTTTATCTGTCAGTTACTTTCATCTTTCATATATATATAGACTAGTTTTGTTTGCTCAATGTTGAGTAGAGTGAGAATTTTGAGTAGTTCGGTAGTACAGCTTTAGCTGGGGCAACCAAGAAAGTATTACTCCATAGATAACGCTGCCTTCATAATCCGTCGCAGAGCAACTCTCGTATTTAGGTTGTAAAGATTGCAAAGGTCGGTTGCAAAGATCGGACAATATTACCCTCAGCAGCAGCATCGCTACATAGAAACTCAGATAGGACCTCAATGCTTAAGGTTGTTTGTGGATGTATTTTGGTTACAGCAACTACTTAACAACCGACGGCTAGTATACTCCTTTGTTATTCTTCTCCTATAAAAAACACAACACACACAGGCGAATTTGTGTAATGTTTGTGTTAATCGTTTTTTTTATTCTATAAAACATGATTTTATGGAATGTACCTAATTATTTAAAAATATAGAAAAACTCGGCTAGGGTCAAACTATTGAATTTTTATATTTAATAAACGCGTGTATATTTGCAGAGCTACATAAAATATAAAGTTTATCGCCATGATCCCAGAGGACCGTAGAAAACAATATACAATACAGCCAATTACTACGTAATTACGATAAAAATGTATGCCCTGGAGCAATAATATTTAATGTTATATTATATTATTATATCATATTATACGTTTGTAATCCACTTACGCTCACATCCTTTTCTAATATATCCTATTAAATCTGTTATAAAATAAAATAATGTTGCAAAAACGACAGATTACTTTTCATCCCGGAAAATGTATAGATCCCGTGGGAATGTAGATAAGTATGGTTTATGTAGACGAAAACAGTAGCTAGTATTTCTAACTTCTCATCTAATTAAGTTCTACTTATAATGTAATATAATATAACATCTCGAGTCTCAAGTTGTTTCATCTACGATAAATAGAGCATGTAATGTCTAGCAGATTTAGGAGATTATTGTATATAATACTCATGTCTCTTTTTGTTACGAGGGCGTAAATAATTACGATAATGTGCGAACGATTGTTGAAGTAACAAATCCCTAATAGAAAAAAATGAATGTAAAATGCTTTTACCACGATTTTACAGTTAAACCAAGAAATTATCATCACTTCAGCTACACTTTAAGTACGTAATGTTTTATTTTATAATATATTAAACTATGATTTGTTTTTATTAAGAAGACTATAAGATTCGTAAGACTTTAGACGTGTTAAACGACTTCAGTTGCACTTGTTCTTTTAATTCAAGTAATTATTTGTAAATTACATTTTAAGTAAAAAAATAATTTTGGAATTACATTCGCCACCTCGTGCAATTCAGAACACCTTATGTAATTTATTGAGGTTCAAAAAGAGTTCTGTAAAGCATCTTTTATGAAAAAAAAATCTACATCAAAAACATATGTATTGATTTTGATTTTAATAGGACTTACGTTCTATTTCAGATTGTATGTGAACAGCGATTAATAGCAGGCCTGAATGCTTGCTGCTACTCTCGTGACAAAAAACACAACTTACACGGTTAACAATAACATATTTTCATATAAGTAAATAAAAACTTCTTGAAATAAAACGACATCGTAACTACATGTGGTATTTAATTTCAATGTACAATTATTGAGATTATCTTCCATATACACACTTAATAGATATTTGAAATGAAAATCCATTTGTTCCCATGAGGTGTCTACCTGTGTTGTCCAGCGTATCACTTTCGACTTATACCAATGACGTACCTAATACCAATACCCGTAAGCTATAAATGCTAAATGATGTGTATCTAAAAAGGAGTGTGTTTCTCTCTTGCTTATCTCCCTGCGATGTACAACACTGCTGTAATACTAGTCGCAACGCGCTTGCGGCTTGTTCACACCTGTGTTGTACGTAAAAAAATGTTTGATTTACGGGCGAACACAAGTGCCGTGTTTACGTCGGCGCTATAAGATTGAAGGCGTACATTACGTCTGTGAACTCGTGGATACTACACTGATGCTTAAAATACAATATTTGTGTGAATCGTCTGCGTATCTCCACTTGAAACGAGCTCCATTTGATTCCGCCTCCCGCAATCCTGACTCAATGTAATATTTTGCCGCCGCAGTTAAAGTGTTATTACATATCAATCTACATATTTAATGAATATCGTGCTAAGCTCAAGTGGCTCCCAATTCGACTTCGCCGGAATACTCACATTCTCACCACTCTTTACCGTGT
>DWON01004211.1:0-16624 GCA_018251015.1 Phocides pigmalion okeechobee | reverse complement strand
TAATGGTTTACAACGCGTCTTTGCTGTTTGTAGTTTATGTTCACCTGTAGTTTCGTAATAGCAAATTTAGCCTAAATGTAATTGCTATGAATATTTTTCCAGGCGCGATTCTGGATGCAAGTGATCGGTGAACTTCGTATGGGGGTGAAACTCAAGAAGGTGAACTACTCCAGGACGCCGATAGAATACGAAATGACGCCGTATGAAATACTCATGGATGATATTCGGTCGAGGCGGTATACGTTGAGGAAGGTCGATGGAGCGATGATACCTCAGAGGTAATTGACGGAAATATTTTACTCCAAAAATGTTGTTCTGCGTGCCAATATTCCTAGTTAATTATAAGCTAAGGTAACATAATAGAAGTAAGTCAATAAACACGATTAATAAATATGAAATTAAAAATTATATTAACATAAAAATCTTCGTAATTATCATCAATCCATTACTTACCCATTGCCTGGCAAGGAACGCCTCTCAGAATGAAAAGGGTAAGGTCAAAGTCCACTACGCTGACCAAGTATGGTAGACTTCATACGCTTTTAAAAACTTAATGGAGAACTCTTATGCAACTTTCCTCAAGTTTTCTTTCACCTTTAGAGGAAGTAATAATTGATTTCAAATAAAAATAATTCGTATTTACGGATCATTAAAATATTTTTACATAAATAACATTAAGAAAAAATAAATCTAAGTTAGGTAATACAGATATTCAGTCGGTATTGGCGGGAAACGAACCCAAAACCCTTTGCGTGTACCCAGCTTGGTTATCGTAACGCCTCTCGGGCTGTAGTGTGTAAACAATTTAGATATGGAAAAGTAATTGAAAATAAAATTATATAATAAATCATTCATTCATTCATTCATTCATTCATTCATTCATTCATATTGTTAAAATGTCTGAATACTCAGTACAAGTAACTCAGTATAAGTGATACGCTAAAACTAGATTGTTTTGTTTGCAGCGTAAAGAAGGACGCACACGCTATGATACTCGAATTTATTAGAAGTAGACCTCCACTCAAGAAGGTATGTACAAATATTTGAGTTTTTTTTTATAAACCGTAACTAAATTTACAAATAATGTAATAATAGTAACATTATTAATTACATTGTCTCTTTATTCAATCGTGTATGTGTCGTAAAAAAAATTGAATGCTATTAAAAATTTTAATGTCGGTATAATTGATGTACAAAATAAAAATCTTTGATGATTTACATAAAAGCAATTCGAATTTCCAGAATTCGTAGTTTGATTGCAGCAGTATAATGAATACAACTATTTATTATTCTAGATATTAAAGAAACGACTGTAATGTTACAATTCATACATAACTCGCCGCAAAGCAACATGTTCTTCATGTATTGTATGAGTAAGCCGGAAACCAACCACAGATTTCTACCGAATTTCGATCTATGGTCTATACAGAGCGGGTGTCTTACGCTCAAGATGTGTATACACATATTTTAGTATATGTATAGTATGTATATACTATAGTTTCTATGTATAAAATAATTGTTATTAAATACTAATCTTCAATTGACATTATTATCATAAATTTAATTTTGAAAATGGGTTTTTAAATTCTATTTGTTTTTTGTTTTCTGTATTTAATTAATTGATTGATGATTTCATTGATAATTTTACTTGATAATTTAAATGTTAATATTAAAATCACAAATTCCTTCTATATGTATTGTATGCCCATTTGTGGCGGGAATATGAAGGACTGCTAAAACTTTTTACATATTTGTACTCATACTCCACAATGATTGAGTTTGTGTATAGTATATAAGTTTTGGAATATACCATATTTTTCTGTTGTAAGGCGTCAGAACGCAAGTTGCCGCCACCGCGGCGCGAGGTGACGCCCAGAGAACAGCTCCTAGCTTCAATACAAGTGGGCAGACAGCTCAGGCCTACACCATACTCAAGGCGCTTATGTAAGTACTGACCAATAAATATTATTTTCAAAATAATTATACTAAGTTAATTGTACGATAGACTGCTGTCGTTTGACAAGAGCCTTACTAGGGTCTCTATAAAGAAACTCATTTAACTTCAAATTTAGGTACTGATTACTAATTATTACATTCAAATAGTCAAAAACGAAATAATGTTATTTCTTTTCCGAAAGGACATAGTATCATATGTTATAACAGGATTACTTTAAGCTTATCTCAAAAAAAATATTTTCATATTACGCCATACTAGTCGGTATTACCCGTAAGATTTAAATCTATTAGTTGTCCTATTTTATTTAGTCTCATTTTATATCCTTCCTATTTTCCAGATTCCAAATCCTATCCCGATGTCCCTCCCATAATTTCTGAACTTAAGGCATTGGACAGTGAATTCTTTACTTACTGCGACTAAATCATTGTAAAAAAATATTTTTATTATAAATCTGTGGCACCTTATTCTGTGTTTTGCTTTGTTTTTGATAGCAAGAAATATACTGCTCACTATGTTGTTGGTGATGCGCAAAATGCACGGTGTTATATTAAAGAAAAAAATATTTTGATATGTTTTTGATATAGACAATAAACTTAAAATAAATATATAATATAAATATATATAATTTTTTTGTAAAAAATGTAAGCTTTTAACACTGGCTTTGAATAAATAGATAACAGAGACATCTGTAAGACATAGTACGAGTTACTTTTGATGATATCCAACAGAGGTGTAATATTGTTGATAGCTATTACAATAGATGGCGTTGCTTCCGCGCATGAGCAACCGGTTTGAAAAATCTTTTTTTATTTGGAAACGTATTTTTCGTTTGGTTCCATTTAAATCTGAAGAGAAATTAAAATCCGTATAACAATGGCAAAAGAGGGGATGATTTTTTATATTGAAGTTATTGTATGTATATGGATGGCGTAAATGTATACAAAATTTAATAAAGTATTTATGAATAATTAGATACAAATGAATACATCTTAAAATAAATAGCATTCCTAAATCCCTAAAAACAGAAAATGAGGTAACTTTGAACTCACTCTTATGTTATACTTTAAAATGTAATGTAATGTAAATTACATTCTTATCTTCAATCTTTTTTATGTAGAAATGAATTAGTAACTTAGCAACACATCTAATGTTTTATAATCAGTGTCGTTCATAAAAATATTTAACTACGTATAGGACAAAGTGACAACAGTTCTGCATGAGATCGAGATTCGTTGATTTTGCAGAGACTAAGTTGGTACAAATAGTAGAATCTATGGGTATTTATAATTGGGGCTATGAGTTCAGATGCCCTCAACGGTTAGCATAGACGAAATAAAACGTATACTGATCTAACAAACTCTAAGATAAGTCTAGATAGTCTAGATAAGACTAAGTCTAAGATAGGCAGTTAGAAAATTTCCCTTTTTTACCTAAAGTTGTCTTCGTCTCCCATTCCTAACAAGCTATCCCAATGGTAGTATCTGTATTTTACCTAAACACGTTTCACAGACAATAGTTTCAGAACCATCTAATAAGATGCATTTAAGAAAGCCTAAAATTTTAAGTCTAGACAAAAACAAGAATAAAACTGTTTTTCTAAAAACTTTCGTACTCTCAATAATTGGTTTGGTCAACTTTTAGCTCTAAAGAATAATTTTATATCAGTAGTTCGTACAGTGAAATACTTCCTTTTAAGTCTAGATACACATAAAAAGCAATGATGCAATTGAAATACGCTTGATAGTAAAGAGCAGTTGTAAAAGAGAAGTGACATACAAACTGGATAACTTAACTCGGTACGTCACATTAATGACGTCACATTTATGTTTTATACAAACTAACAGGCTCGAAAAGTTTTAAAAAGTGACTTTTAGGCGGCGAACCATTAATCGATAAGTGTACGAGAATTGAGTAAAATTTCCAGAACAAGTCACATTCTTTCGTTACATGACAAAGAAGAAAGACATGACGCAGAGAGAAAGGGTAAGAGAAGAGATATTTATTTTGTTGCGCTGAAAACATAAACTAAATTAAAAATTAAAATTTACATAAATTAAATAGAAAAAGGAAAAGATACAAAAGTAGGTAGTTGGGCAGTAGTAGAATCATGACGCATGAATAGGCTTGAAATCGGCCGGTAACTTCTGTTTTGTATTTGTTCTGTGGTCGATACAGTTCTGATAACGACCCGCACGTAAGCTGAATAGAGATGCACGTTTTGACTTTTTACAACCCGTTGAAATGTTTTCCACGCTTCGTGGCTCCATTTTTATGCACCGCCAATCAAGGGTAATTTATATGTGAGACGCTTGTTTCAGTTGACACAAAAAAAATCGGGGCGAAACATGTTTTAGCAACAGTTTTTTTTTTCTAGATTTGTATATCCTTTGTTTCATCGAAATAAATACATTTATTCAGTGAGTCTGAGGAATAACATGTCGAGCAGCAATCTTACTTTATTTTTAGATTGATGTTGTGAAATAAGATTAAAAGTTAATTATAATTAACAAGGGTTATTTCTTGTACCCTCTAATCCGTCCTCGTAATCTTTACATTTTCCGAAATTTGGTATATCTCGATACAACGCCTGTATTTTAATGTCGGAAGCACTCTATTTATCTACTAAATTTTAAATCATTTAAATCCCTTATGATTTGAGGAGTTTAACAAGCTTTAATATAATATATATATACGTATATAATTACAATCTTATTTAAGGAATGAACTCCAATCGCGCGTCAGAGATGACACGCATTTTTCATTATATTATTATATTAAAAATGTGTTAACAAAATTACTTTACGATTATTGATTTAACCCAATTATTAATTTATATTCGCTTCATTATTCATTATTATATACTTACCATATATGTTTCTGTCCGTATGTCTGTATGTTTGACGGGCGCTTTGTGTTTTTTGTTTGTAGTCCTAGAACACAGTCGCGAGGAAGGCGTCATCACGCGCATCGAGGTACCCCACACTTTGCTTTAATATGTACCTTATGTATTACATATGATGTATGTATGATACATACTCATGTAGATATGTGCCGGTTTCTATGAAAATAACTAATTATATATATTAAAATAAAATACAAATAATATTAGTAATTATATAAAAAAATAAATAAATAAAACAAAAAGTCACGAATATTATAACTCTGTAAATTTAGAAATTAAATATATTTCCTAAAGTTTAACAAAACATCTTTGTTTTTTTTTTTAATTAATTATTGAGAGTAAATTTAAACATCGAAATCATATTGTGTGAGTAATTATAGAAAGTTAAACAAAATTTTCACATATTGTTTGAAGTCATATGGAAAGTTAACAAAAAAAATTAAATCATTGTGTTTGAAGTCATTATTGAAAGTTAATATAAATATTAAAATCATATTGTTTGTAATAATTATTAAATAAGACATTTGTATTTTTTCAAGTAATTAATTATTGTGAATACAAATTAATAATTAATCTAGTTAATTTAACTTGCTATTTTTGGTATGTTGGTTGAAGTAAAATTTCATTTTTTTCGACTACGCACATATAAGATGGCGTTTGAATTCTTGAGAATGTGGTAAATTCAGTCAAAAAAAATTTTATAATCATTAATTTTAAATCGACTAGTCTTGTTCTGTACAAAAGTTGTTAGAGAAAATTCAATTCTGCATGTTTACTTTATGAAAAGTAAAAAAAAAATACAATCTGTCATTGAAAAAGTAAATGGGCAGATAAATAAACAATTTAAACAACGTAATATAAAAAAAAATAAAAGCATTATTATTTAAAAAATGAGTTAACAAAAATGAAACGAATATAAAAATAAACAAACCAAAAAACGAATAAGTTAATATTAAAAACAAATAAATAACGACCGCAATAAAATTTTACATATCGCTACTTCAAAACAAAAGGGCCACAACGCGAATAGACCTAATTTTACAGGAGAGCCATTTAAAGTTTTCAAAATCAGTTCTTGTATAATTGCTCTGTAATTTTAAAACTGATAAATAGGTGTTATACACTGTTAGAGAGATATTTTGATTCTGCTTGTAATGGTTGATTCGGATATGTGACCGACAAAATTTAAATTTTAACAATGAAAAGTATTTTGAAAATTTTTGATTTGTGGCCCTTTTGTTTTAAAGTAGCGATATACAGACATGAAACCCGGCACATATCTAACTGATAAGGCGTTCCTAGCATGCCCCTTTACTTTAGCTTTTTGAACTAGCCAACATTAACTAATATTAACTTTTCTTATCCATTACTAACTGTGTGATATCTCCTAACGAACCGAACCGATCCGCGCTGTGTTGTGGCGTCCGCTCGTGTACTGTCCGATCACCGTCAAACAAGATGTCCAGTTCGGGAAGAAATAGGTTTTGGAAAATGTATACTTCGTCGGTGTAAAGTGCAAACGTGCTAAGTCCATTTTTTGTGTTATACAAATATTGTTAAAGTTCCTTAGACATTGTATTGTTTACTCTAATGTTAATTAACCTTAATTTTAGAATTTCAAGAATGTCTTTTAAATTTATTTAACTATTAACTACTTCTATAGTGTTGTAAGTCGCTGACTTTATTTGTATTGTATGCGTGGTTTTTAAGAAGTAAGCTGTATCCTAGATTTTGATTCAATCTAAGGAATACAAAATAAAATAAGTTTGACTCAAATCTGTCAACTAATTCTTGCATGATATCGTAAGAGACAAAGACAAAAATCAATAATTATGGATTTAGTCGCTACATTTATAATAATGGCGTTTGATATAGGATTTTAATTTTTTTAATGAAACAGAGCTCACTTAGAGTTTTGTTACATGTATAGACAAGCAAGTTTTTTTTTTTACATTTAAAATATTAACCTATTGGACTTAGCACATTTTCACTTTGAGCCGTCGATATTACATCGAGCATTGTTTCAATTTCAATAGAGCCAGATAAACACGGGCGGGCGTCACGCGCTGTCGCGGAGAAGAACGTACGTTGGTACTCATAGAGCGTTGTGATACAGACGGGCACCGTGACGGTTCCGGCCGGGACAGACCCGAAGCTCATCCTCGAGATGTTTGACCGTCAGCGTTCCCCGCTGGCCGTGCCCGTGCCGGCGGAGACCCACTAGCCCGCGCCCCCCGCCACCTCGCAAGGTATGCACCCGACAACGTCATGTTTAGAGCTGCGAAGAGGATATTGGATTTAGTCCCCGTCCCCCAACACGCGAGGAATGTGATGGCCATCGCCCCCGTCATCGTATCTCGAGCCGCTGCTAGGAAAGCCATCGATACGACAAAACCTGTCATTGCGTCTACTGTTTCAAATAATAACGTATCGGAAACGCCAAATTCCGGTGCGCTTGTATTAGTGGGAAGTATACCGAATCCCGTCCCCAGTACGTCCGATACTGGGGTGATCGTTACAAGAAATACAGGTACGGACCGTACGTCTAGACGTAGGACCGGTATCAGACATCGATGTGCGAGACACTCCGGTACGGAACCAAACACGTCCAAGCATAGAACCGGTATTAGAGCCAGATATTCAAGAAATACCGGAGCGGACCCAACCATGCCTAAGCCTGGTGTCGTCATTGTGTCCAGAGCTGCTAATAGAAGGCCGCCCCCTGTTGTGCCTGGATTTGTTTCTCGGTACTCCATCATAGGCAAGATTATACCGAAGCGACGTCCCCGGAGAGTCCATTTACCAGCGATTATCAGAAGGACTGATGCCAGTACGAAACCCGAATCTAATTTAAATATAATACCGGAAGAGCCTGCCGAAAAAGACGAAACCGGCAGTCAAAACGACGGTTCGAACTCGCAATCTGACGAAGCGAATATAAGGTTAGCAAACAGGATATTGCGTAGACGAAGATTGAGACAACTTCGCCGGTATGACTTAAACAATCCGATCGGGGTGCCACCCCAGCATATGCGACCGGATTTTTTGAGAACGCTCATTGTTCCTCCGCCGAGACAACCCAAAGTACGTGTGGAGGTAGTCAGAACAAGGCGAGTGTATCGAGACTATAACGATCCGAATTTTACCGGTTACGGCACATTTTCTTTCATGACGGCATGTAGAATATTTTCACTCATAGTACTCGGGTATTTCATGCTCCAATATAAAGATATCTAAACAAGTAAACTGCCGTATTTTTAGATAAAAACGGTATCAAACTTGGTCGCTTGCCAATATCTGTGACCAAGAACAAGTCTCATTGGAAGTTGATCGCTGATGCCTTGCTTATCCCAAGGACTAAGATGCTCGCCTCATAACCTAACAGCCATATTTTCAATGAAACGCAAGAATTTCTTACGATAAAACTAAGCGTGGCGGTAACACTTCCTCAGACGAACCATACAGGCTCATTACCCTGCAAATCATGTCGGTCGTATTTACGACTAGTAATATGTATTTGAATTTGTATTTTATACACTATTGATGGACTTCATAACTATCTATCTTGTATTCGATATATCGACTAGGTGTAATTTATAATAACTTTTGTATATTTTATCGTTGTAAGGCCCCTACCTTGTAAGTAAATGCATTTTATAATGGATAGTTGAATTCTTTTGCCCTGTCAATTATTTATCGTGCATGTATGACTTTTTAATATTTTTTATCGGTGGTCTGGAAGACAAATGTGTTAAGTACAAAATACAGTTTTTTATGTCTACTTTACACATTTTTTCGACAATATTTTTTGAAGATAGACAATTTAATTTATATTATTACGTAGATAAATACATTAATTTATTGAAGATATAGAATATAAAACGCATAAATTCAGAAATATTCACGGTTAATTACAAATCTATTTAAATTTAAACTCCTGAAAAATTACAAATTCTGTACTTAGCACGTTTTTCTTCTGGAGCATGTCGATATATTGTGTTTAAATTAAGACGAACTGTTCAAAAAATATGTCGCAATTTATGTGCACCGGTACTTATCACAAATCGTCATACTTAAAACCCCTCCATTTTGTAACTTGTCCATTTTTTGTTTAATTTTTAATCTGTATAGTACCAAGTTCTGTTTTACTCTGTTCCGTTCCAATTTTGAAATAAGCACGAGTATAAACTTTTAATTAAGTACAAAAGTATTAAAGCCATACAATTTTTGATGTAGCAACACTGCAATTAAATTGTGTAATGTGTAACAATATTATTATTATTAATAGTATAATAATTATAGTGAAGACGCGAAATCAATTTTATTTAGATTAAGTTGAACATTTTTTTAACATTCATAATGAATGCGCGATGTGCCTATTTATTTCTTTTTTTTTATAACGAAGAGAATTTTTATTTAGGTATAATAGTTAGCTATAGAACTATTTGACAAGTTATAACTAGTATAAATTATGATAGGTTTAGCATTTTTTTTTAGATTTTCCATGGCATGTTTTGTTAGCAGTCGCTAATTTTTAACCTTTTATTGAATTTAAACGTTTTTAAACCCAATTACGTTTTTTATTGAATTGTATATTCGGTAAATATTATTTTAATAAAGTATAATTCACGACGTGGTAGTTTTGCAATATAAACCTGTACGTTTTAATTTTGCATCTATGTAATTGTACCTATGTTTAATCTATAATGTTGTACCTATTTTAATCTGGTGTCCTTTGCCTTATTAATGGCAGCTGAGGTACAGAATAGATGGATGCCATTTTATTTTTTTAATGACAATTATTTTTGTACATACTGTACAATGGGGGCGCTCCACTGAATTAACAAGACGACCGCGACTGGACGGATACGAACAAAGAGTAAAGAGCAACGGTTTATAGTCGTAACGATCGTCAAGTGGAACGCGGGTATTGACAACAGTATTTCACGGGCAACAAATTATTTTAATTATAAAGCCACTTTCACTTGCAATACTTCTCGCAATTAAGTCCCAAATAATCATTTTAATTAAACTTTTTTATGTCGCTTATTGATATTACCTGCGTTTTTATAGATAAATTGCAGGGTATATTGTTATACTATTTTAAAATCGATTCCCAATTTTAATATCTGTAGTTAAACTGCCATCTTTAAATAAAAAAGTAAAAACATTGTATTGACATAGGACTGAAATTCAAAAAGCAGATGGCGGTTCCACATCATAAATAATAGCAATTGTAAAATATATCTATTAGTATTTCATTACATCAAATGTTGACATGATTGAAGTATTGTTCGTGCAACAGGCAAATAAACATCACAATGTTGTGATAAACGCGGGGATTGATTTTCTTTTAGACATTGTATTTTATTTGTAGACGTAAGTTGAATGTGCCTGTTATTTCTTTTAAGAATCTGCTTTTAGCCCACAGTATGTATAATTGTGCTGCAGTTTGTCGAACTACGTCCAGACGTCTGCATTTATTGTACAACTTTCTCTATGCTATTGTATTTTTAAATATTTGATACGAAATTGCTATTTGTATCCTACTCTTACACGAGAATAAAAGCTAATATTAATAGAGTTTTGTTTTATTGACACTCCTTATTTTTATATCGAAAAAACAAAAAAAATGAAGAACCGTATATTACCGAGCCAGGATTGCGGGAAGCACTAAGTTGGAGTCGTTTCTCTAGACTGGAGATGCACCGACAATTCACACAAACATTTTATTTGGTATCATTAGTGTAGCATCCACGAATACACAGACGTAATGTCTTATAGCGCCAACCTAAACAGCATTTGTGTTCGCCCATAATCCATACAGATTTGTACGTACAACACAGGTATACAAGCGGCAAGGATGTTGCGCCAACTGATACACAGTAGTGTTGTAGCCGCAGGGAAAGTGTTAAGTGGTCACTGCAGTCCACGGATCCACATCAGTCTTCCAACACGATAGAATTCCCAAGTTCGTTTTATGAACGTGGATGCGTTGCTACTCCTGAGGACTAAAATGCACGCCGCGCTTATAAGTATAGACGGCAACCACAGTTTTAACAGAAAATAGTTCGAAGCGGATTTAGTGGACGATAACAATTCCACGGCCGACTACCCTGTGCTTTCTGCATTGTAGTAAGCAAGCTAATGGGAATAATATTATATTCGGTTCTCAGGAATGAAGCCTATTATATCGAGGTTCAAGTAGACCAAATGCAAAATATGGCAAAAAGTAGACCTTATGCAGCAAGCAATATAAAACATACATTATGTATTTCGAGCATAGCAAAAATACAAAAGTTAAAAGTCCATTCATATATTTATTTGTTAGTTATACTCAATTTTAGTACTTATGGTCCTGTTATGTTTATTATCATGCTGATGGAAAAAATAATTAATTTTATTAATTAAGAGTTTTAATAAATTAAATTAGGGATATTTAATTCCTAAGTATTTTTTATATTACAGAAATAGGGGTTAATAAAAATGATTCAAACATAAAAAATATAAATTTATTCTCATTAATAAATCAAACTTGAACGTTAACAACATTGTTCCCTGAAACTAAATTAATATTTTTGATAATACATAAATGAAACATTTTTCTTATCGACCAATAAACTATTACAATCATAACACATTAATAGTCGAAATTTATAATATTATTTTTTAAAATAAAAAAGTAGTCACTACTTTTTTCTGTATCGATCATGATATCTTTAACGGTCGTGACATCATTAACGGTCGTGACATCATTAACGGTCGTGACATCATTAACGGTCGTGACATCATTAACGGTCGTGATATCATTAATGGTCGTGATATCTTCGGCCTATATCAAGTTAATTAACTTAACTTTTAATACTTCTTATCAATCAACATATAACTACCCTGAGCAAGTTTCCTTTTAGAATGAGAAGGGCTAAGTCATGGTATGGTCACGTGTGGGTCAATGTACTTGACGTGCCTGATCATCATGAAGAATTGTTAACCATGACAGATTACTCATTAAATTGTGATGGAGATACATTATACACGATTCTTGATTTTAATAATTCTGCGTGCAATGTTACGATCCAACAAATAAATCAGGACGATCTGGTGGTTTTAAGTACAATAACATCAATTACACATAAACAATTAAATATAAGTTTCGCCTTTATTTATACATACACTGTACATTAGATACAATTTTAAGAATTGTTTTGAGCATAGTGAACTGGAATTGAAAGTGGGAAAATTTTGGAAAATGGTTGGAAAAGATAAAAAAAAAACGAAAATGCTGCAACTGCATAATCAAAGTGCGTTGCCAGTACGAAAAATTGTGCGTAATTTAATTGTAAGCTATAATTCTTTTTTTTCTTTATACTCATAACCCCTAAGTGAAGTTCCATGTGTCATGGGTGTTCTGAATAACTTTTGTATGTGTCCAACACAAAGGCATTGTTTGTGCATACCAGAATCAGAAGAAAATCTAAATTTACCATTTAGATACGTGCTTGTCTGAAAATAGAATCTGACAACCTCAGCGTGTCAGTCTGGTATGATATGTTGCGTCACGCAAATCGTCACTCAATTTTGACTATATCTCCATTTTTGTGATTACCCTAATGTACCGTACATCAAAAATTCTTCACTGGTTAGTCTCGAATCCCCATCTATTTTTTCTATGTATATAATATACTGTATTATCCCACAATCTTGGCAAAGTCTTTGGTGGTTTATTGGTGACGTTATGTAGCGGTTGCCACCAGATGTCGCTCGTGCGCCGTCCGCTCGTGCCGCTTGCGGTGGTCCGAGCGTCCGAACCGCACGCCACAGTACTGGCACGGATGCTTCTTCACTTTCGAATGGATCACCATGTGGGTTTTCAAATACCTGAAATTAATATCACCGTCATACTTAACAATTCTATACAGAAAATTTGTCTGCTCCGTCCTTCGAGGTTCTGTTATTTTACTTTCGAAGTTATTGCTATAAATCATAATATAAATATCGAACTTAGTCTGATTATAGTGCTAGTGATTTGTTTTTCCAAATTATAAAAACTTCCAAATTTACTACAAAGTAAAAATAAAATAAAATTGTAGTTATTTAATTTATGCTGCTTAACATATGTAGCCAACTACAAAGAACAGCCCCACTTGAAGTCGATTATCAATATTGAGGCACAAGATATGTTCAAAAATTAGCAAACGAGCGTGCAGGCCATCTAATGTTTAATATTCTCTGCAACCAATGGACATCTTCGTCCAACCTCAAACAGTACTAAAGTCCTGCCTAACATTGTGTATAAATCCTCCTGATGATCGGGATGGTCGCTTCGCTTATAACGGTGGACAGCAACACCACTTCAACCGAAACACAAGAATTGCTTTATGCTGGCTTATGAAGGCAGCGGTGGTACAAACTTTATTTTTGCTATCTTGCAAAATTTCTAAATAGTCCAACTGACCAGTAAGATCACATTTCCAATGGAACACAACATCCGCTTATACAACTGCTTGTGCCAGTACACAAGTGTGTAGGTAGGTACCTCTTCAATCGGACAATAACTTGTTACCTTGGAAAAGTTATAATAAAGAATTTTATACTACAAAAAAGTTGTGAAGTTAAACATACGCCGGTGTTCGAAACTTCATACTGCATTGTGTGCATTCGTAAGATTTCAGCTCGCTGTGGGTCAGCTTGTGCATCTTGAGCGTGCTGCAGGACAGGAAGAACTTGCCGCACTCGTTGCATTCGTACGGCCGCTCCTTGGAGTGACTTCTGAACACACATACGTACACATATTTTTTATGTAAGAAGAGTAGCAAACGAGCATGCAAACCACCTGATGTTAAGTAGTCGCAGCCCGAAGATATCCACGCACAACCGCAAATACGACTGAAATCCTATTTGAGCTCGTACGAAAACACGTTGCTACTCCTGAGGACTAAGATGATCGCCTCGCTTCAGTGTTGCCGGCAACCACGCCTCTTCAACCGAAAAACAAGTAATGCTTTGCGGTGGATCATGAGGGCGGCGGTGATACCTTCCCGGCCGAACTGTAGTACTCCCACCTTTAATAAAATATTTTTGAAAAAAAAATTAACATAGACATATGACGTCATCAACCTAAAACTGACTCACTGCTGGGCGCAGCTATCCTCATAAGGAGAAGGGTATTTAAATATATTATTCATTGTTTTCAAAGTGGTAGAAGTTATTCAACCGAGGTACAACTCGGCTGCACATGCAAGAGAGACGACCATCACTCCAGAGTGGCAACGTATCTATGAACGATGTCAGACAGGACTTTGAGGTTGGATGAAGATGTCCATGGGCTGCAGAAACCATGTACATCAGATGGACTGAAAGATTGTTTACTACTTTAACTATATCTAAAAATCTATTCTTATATGCTAAACTACACTTACCTCAAATGCACTTGCAAATGATATTTTTTGAAGAAACTTTTGGAACAAAATTGGCAAAGATGTGACTTTTCTTTGTCGTGCACTTGTCGTCTGCAAGCAAAATTATAAAAGTTATCCAACACCAAGGTATCTCTAGCTGATATTTTTTTTTTAGAAATGATTGGAAATGATGGAGTGATATCATTAACATGAACTCAATGCACAGGTCGATTGTCCAGATTCTGTCATAATCTTTTTCCTTGACCACAAAACAAATGATAATTAATTTATAATGATGTTGTATATCTATTTACTTATTTAGTGTCCCAATTTAAAATTCTTCAGCATCTTGCATTAAATCATACAAGATAAGACTGCCAATTTGTTATTGATACTTGCTTCTTATTACAAGATTTAAGACAACCAAAGTCTTCAGGAGTAACAACGCATTTGTGATGAACTTCAGTCAGGACTCTTGTTCTTTATTGAGCTAAACATGTCCATGACTACTTACTATAGGGTGGACAACAAATGTAATCGTTTAGTTTCCATTGTATCCCAAAACGTTTGTTAAGAAACAAGTGTCACCCACTTGTGCTGCAGCATGACGATCTTGGTGCCGAAAGCCTTCTCGCACTGGTCGCACTGGTGCGGGCGCGCGGCCGAGTGCGTGGCGGCGTGCGCGGCCAGCTGCGCGCGCGACACGAAGCGGCGGCCGCACGCCGCGCACACGTGCGCCAGACGCGACGCGTTGTGCATCTTCATGCAATGCGACCACAGGTTCACCACCTCTGAAATACACATAGCAAACATTGTACATATACTAATTACATGATTTTGAAACTATATTTTTATAGGCGTCTTTGAAAAAAATAATACTTCGCATTTTTTTTAACGGGAATGGAGTTGCATGCACTTATGTAACACATAATTTATTTTAAAAATATTGTACAGAACATCATCTATGGCGAAACTGAAAAACAGCTTTATATTTATTCCATCTTAACTCTACCTATTGGTATCATACACATATTTATTGACTTTGTCCAAATGCATAAATAAAATATAAAATATTTAAACTAAAAGAACATTTCTTTTAACGTGTGTATCTATATTAGTCTAACTGCCTTTTTTTAAGAAATTAAAGTAATGTATGAATGTAGAAATCTCAAATCAAATGTATACAGAGGAGTTGAATTTGAAGTCTACAGATGAATTGATACTCCTACAGACTAAAGATGTTTGCGTGACCTTTATAGAAAAGCCTTGATCATTTAGTGGTGTACAATATTATCAAACTCACCTTTATTACAAACATTACATCTTTTTTTAATGCCTAGATGTTTGATTTTGTAATGTTTGCTCCGAGCACTCAGTGTAGAGAATGTCTTGTCACACAATTTACACTTCACCCTCTTACGCTCACTCAATGGCACGTGTTGGTACATATGTTCCTTCAGGTTCCGTACAGTTTTTCCACATTCCTCGCACACACGGTCCACTTTGTAGGACTTTTTTGGCCTACCCTTCTTTTTATACTCCCTTTTCATTTCAATAGGTTCTGTGTACAACAGGGTAATTAGATCAATAAAATATGTTGGGAAAATATCGAAAATTGTATCAAACAACTTTTTGATGTAGATTAATTGTTTTATTATATTATGAAGTAGCAAACAAGCCTGCAGCTAGAAGCAATTTGTCTGTCCATAGTACCCACAACCAATCATTATTATATTACAATAATAAAACAGAGATCAGTAACGAAAAAACAATCTTATTAGGAACTAGCTGGACCCACGGCATCACCTGCATTATACCTTCACCATTACGCCACAGTGTGCTTTTTTAAAACCGAATAATGTCATTACTTCTAACGTCAAATTTAGATAACTTGTTACATTAAATCAGTTTAAAAGATATAAAGACGATCGAACACACAGACATAATTTCTAAAATTCATAGAAATAGATTCTACAAACAATTTTTATGTGAGTCTTCTGTTTTTATTATATTTATAGAATTTATCCAATAATATATAATTGAATAGGTCCAATGGAAATGAGAGGTTCTGATGCTCAGAATTTAAAAGTGATTCAAATTCATATTCAAATATTTTATTTAATTGTAAGGTATTTACATACACTTAATGAACGTCAAGGATACAGTATAAAATCTAAGCTAAGGTTGACCGGGAGAAAAAAGCCAGTGGAAAAAAACAAAGTCAATAAATAAACATTACACAGTATAACTTTAGAAAGATGGTGAGCTCACGAGACGGCTAATCGTGTGTGTCAGAATCTTTCTACTGTCATCTGCACACAATTTTGAGTAAACAAAATTGTCAACCGTCAATTGACACCACACTTG
>DWON01004210.1:0-16625 GCA_018251015.1 Phocides pigmalion okeechobee | reverse complement strand
ATAACTTAAGGTTATTTTAAAACGCTTATTATCTATAATAACGTTGTTTCATAATAAAACGTATTCATGAATAATAAATGATCTGAGATGTCATGTAACATTTTCTTTTCTTTCAATTACTACGGAAATGGATTGTTATTTTAGGATTTTGTTACCACACATATATGGACGATATATTTTCTTATGGATTTAGAAGTTTCGGCACGGGTCTCCTTTTACCATGTTTATCAAGTCCTATATCACATTTTGTAAATTTGACTGGTATATATCTTATGTAGAGACTTGCAATCGCTATTCAGGGGAGCAATGTGGCCATTGTTATTGGCATCAAGCCACATGTATATTATATATGGGGTACCTGTATATGAAATAATATACATGTGTTAATATACATATATATATATATATATATGTATATATAATCTAAATATATAAGGCTTTTATTACAATGTAGTTCATAAACAAATAAATAATTAGTTACGGCATTAGGTATCTATAAGTATTTATATAGAAGATTGTGTACAGCGATAACTATACCAGTCTGATACGTAGAGGGTTCTAGGTTCGATTCCGGGCCAAGCAGGCATGTGATTGATGAATTCATTTCCAAAAAAACGCTTTACCGTACTTCATTGACTTTCAAAAAGAGTTCTGTAAAGAATCTACTATGAATATACATATTTTGATTCTTTTTAAATTACAATCAAATAGTACTTCATAAAATCAAACTTACTCCAATAATAAAAAATATTACTTTTCAACATTTTCATAGAATGCTCACGATTTAATATAGAATAAACCTTATTAAAAAAGGGCTACTATTTCTTAAGGAAGTTGTTCAGAGTCTAATATAATTATCTAATTTTTTTCCAGTTGGAATAGCACATTGTACAGCGGTTCGTTGAACACCACCTTCTAATTTCATCTATATAGTGTTAATACTCTCAGATTAAACTGAGTCTGATATACGCACAGACAGACAGATATAGATGGATAAAATGGTAAACAGATGGACGCACAGACAAACTGATAGATAGACGAACGGCCAAATGGATGGACAGATGTATGGACAGATGGATAGAAAAACATACAGACGTACATACCGATGGACAGACCACCTGAAAAATGAATGGACAGACATACTGGATGACGAACTAATAGACAAACGAACGGACAAATGGACGGATAAACTTAAGGATAGATGTGTGGACAGACATACATACGGACAAACAGATAGACAGTCGGACGAATAAATCAATCGACAGACCGACAGACAGACATATAGACTGACAGACCGACAGACAGTCATATAGACGTATAGACCAAAAGACAAAAGCTGGACAAATCGAGTGACAAACAGACGGACACATGGATAAACGGATGAACGGATAGGCGAGCAAACGGACAGATGAAAAGACAGACAGACCAATTTATAAGGATTTCTTTTTTAGTCATATAAATTCCGTAATTTTTAGTCAGTAATAACTACGATCTCTTGTTATAACTACGAACAAAAAGGAAAGTATAGAATGTGTTCAACGTATAATATTGTGTTCAACACTTAATGCCGTGAAAGTGGCAACTAATCGCGAACAAGGAAAAGTGGTTTCATTGTTTGATCCTCAACGCCACGACGTTTCAATAACTTGCAATTAAAATACTTTTATTTGTGGCCGCTAAATGTTAAAGTCTTGTTAAGGAAAATGTGTTTGACTTTTAATTACCTACAAAATATTTAATATTTTTTGTTGATACGACATTTATTTACCGTCAGTACCATATAAATAAATTAACTCTAAAAATGTGTCGGTAAAGTCTTATTTTTTTAAATAGTGGTACACAATGACTATTACTAATTAACGTAAATGTACGAAAAAAAATTAATTGTTATAGGAATTATTTTGTGAAATTATTAGCAATGAATTAATTATAATTAATAACTCGTCGACAAATAATGTTACCCGTCAAAACAATTGTGTCTTATAATATAAGTTCCTAAATTAGGTTTAGATGTAAATTGGTAAATAGATTCATTTCGCGCTACACAAGTACGCAAGTGCACTACAGACATCATTAAAAGAAAGGAATAAATTTTAATAAGTACGGGGTGGATTGCCATAGGTAGCAACAGGTTGTAAATTCAATTTTAAATATTTAATTTTATTAAAGGTATTAAATGTAATGAAAGTGAAGGTTAACATGTAAAATCAGCTTAGGCTTTGAGGGCTCTACTTTGACCGGGAGAAAAAATCGGCGAAAGCTGGCGGGCTGACGATGGTTTAAATCATTTCGTCCGCCATAAGTTTGTAAGGCAGGTATGAAAAATGTTAAGCCGAGCCATATTGCTTTACATAAATCCTTCATATACGTCAAATTTTCAAACCAATTCCAATTTTACTTTTTTAAAGTTTTATTTTTATTTCGCAAAGTGACAAGAGAGTATGCAGGTTGTCTGATATAAACTGGTTTATACATCTATGGACTACGTTCAACATCACTCAGAAGTCCTGCTTGATGGCGTGCATAGTTGCGTCGTTACTCCTGAGGATTGAGATAGTCTCGCTTATAAGTGTATCCGGCGATGGGCAATCCATTAATATATGACCGATTTATGCTATTTAACAGAGTAAACAAACTATTACATTTAACAAACATAAGAAAACACAATCAAATTGATTTTTAAAACTGTTAAAAATACTTTTAAAACCAGGTGACGTACTATCTGACGTACAATCTTCGTTGGATTCCATTCAAAAAATGTATTTATTTACAAAATATTATTTGTATAATATACATACATTTATTTCTTGACGTTGCCCCCAGGACGCCCTTCTCCACGCTATAAAAGAAGAATACGTAGAAGCAGTAGAAATACTTCTGCAATGGGAAGAAGAGAATCATGTACCGGGACAACCATACGTAAGTATTTTGTATTCGTTGTAGTTGTTGAAGATTGCACCTGTTTTGCACGAGTTTTCACGGTTTTGCGGAAATAACGTTTAAAGATGACGGATTGTTTTCGAGATTAATTTGTAGAAAAAATAAGGCGACAGTTTGAAATGAAATTTTGGAATGATTTTTAACGTTCATGTCTATGTGGCCGCCCGCCTTATTGTCCGTCCGTCTACCCATCCGTCCTTGCATTCGTCCGTTCGTTCCGTGAGTTCGCCCGTCCATCCGCCCATCCGTCCTTGCATTCGTCCGTCTATCCGCGAGTCCGCTCGTCCGTCCTTTAGTCCGACACTCCGTCTATTCGTCCATCAACCTGTTTATCCATCCATCAGTCCGTTTGTCAGTCAGTCCAACTGTCCAACAGACGTTCTGTTTATCGAGAAATGTCCGAGAAAATGGCTGCAACAGACAGCCATTTTTAAACTGAAACTATTAGCGCTACATAAACGAAAATGAAAAGATTTTCAAATTACTGACTTCTGACCAATATTTTCAGATTTTCCAAAATTAACAGCAATTGTTTCTGTTGCCCAATCTACATTAAAATCTCAGTAATTTCAGCAATTAAACTTCTCACATCACATTCGTTACAAGTTTTTGGAACGAGAAACGTCGAAAATGCTGAAACAAATTTATTCAGTTTTGAAACTTTCTCTATTTTCAAAATTAGTATATTACGTAGGTGGTAATTTCAATTGTTATCAATTTAGATAAATTGTTAACAAAATCAAATGTCAAATGGTAATATTAATAGATTACCTCAAAAAAATTAAAGTCCTTTAATAGTTAGATTGATTGTTCGACTGGGGTTACCATAGCTACACCCATTTTTGCCGAGAACCTTACATTCGTTTGAGTAGAAAGGTGTGGTTGCTGGCTCACTTACAAATGAGGCGAGCACCTTAGTCCTCAGGAGTCGCAACGCTTCGACTTCAAATAGGAATTTCGTTCTTTATGGAGTTAGTATGTCCATTGTTACAGTGACCACTTACCATCACGTGGACTGTATATTCGTTTTCTAGTCTTCTTCCATTAAAAGCCTCAAATCGGATAGAAATGATATGTACACTCAGTTGGAGCCACAGATTTTCATTTTACATTCAAACCAATAGTACATCGTAACTACAGAGTAGATATAGGTTAAACGGTGACAACTCTTCAGGAGTCAGAGATGTCTATCACCTTACATATTTTTCAGAGTTGGGAGTCCATAGAACCATCAGCCGCCACCTTTACTCCAGACATCACGCCCCTAATCCTAGCAGCGCACAGAAACCACTACGAAATTCTAAAACTACTGCTGGACAGAGGGGCCACGCTACCAATACCACATGACGTTAAGTAAGTTTTTTACATATAATTTTCATTTTTTAATGAAACCAATCAAAGCTTTTTCCTATTGTTGGTTCTTATATTTATGTTTTATTATCGTTTATTTAAAAAAAAAAGTTTTTTTAATCCGTTTGGTGCATCGGTAAAGTTACCAGTCTGATATACAAAGACTTTTGTGGTCGATCTAGACCAAGCTGATAACTGTTTATTTTATTTCTTTTAAGAGTATTTTCTTAATTGTCATTGACATTTTTTTCGGTGTTTTTTCTAAATGTTCTTAAATTATGTTTATTCGCAATTGTGAACAAGTGTGATGTCCTAACAGATGCGGTTGCGACGAGTGCGTCAAAGCCTCGACGGAGGATTCCCTGCGTCATTCCCAGGCGCGTATCAATGCGTACCGGGCATTGTCCTCTCCATCCCTTATTGCCCTCTCCTCAGCCGACCCCCTGCTGACCGCCTTCCAGCTGTCCTGGGAACTTGGCAAACTCAGCATAATGGAAACGGAGTTTCGAGTTGAATATAAGGTGAGTTAGAACCCGATTGGACTAAACTAATGGACTTACAAATTTTATTATATCACGATCAAACATGTTTTGCTATTGATGTGGCAATGAAGAAATAAATGAAAAAATCCAGTCAAGACAAGTCTCTTACATAAATAATTCATATTTAATGCAATTCTCGATCAAGCAAACTAAAAAAATATATATTAATCTATATATGTGCATTGTTTTTTTAAAGAAGAAATAATTTTATTAATAGCGTAAATGTATAACAAATTCATATTTGATACCACCTGATAAATTAATATTGGATTAAAAAATAAACATATTTTAATTCTCGAACTAAGGAAACGCGTAAGACTTTCGAAAATATAATTCCGTCAAACAATACTTCTCCTGATAAAAATACTGAGTTTCCATAATTTTTTGTTCGTACCAAGGCCTTACGTCAACAATGTCAAGAATTCGCGACATCCCTCCTGGACCACACGAGAACTTCCACCGAACTGGAGATTATGCTCAACTACAACCCCATGGACCTCGACAGCTGGGAGCCAGGAGAGAGGCAAACCTTGGGAAGACTGAAACTTGCCATCAACTATAAGCAGAAGATGGTATGTAATGTACTATTCCTTTTTGTATTAAAATAAATAATAGTTAAAAAAACACGCTTTTGTAAAAAATCCAACTAAAAAAGTATAAAAAGGAAAAAAATTGCAATGGTTGAAAAGAAAATGGATTTTAAATAATTTTATTTTGTATTTTCATGAGCAACAATCCACAACACAAATTAGTTGTAAATAATGGTATATATTCCATAGCATTTAAGTGTGGGTAGACCGAAAATAACGCGCTCCGCCTACCCAAAACCCCCATAGTTAAATCTCGTAAAGTTTTCTACAAATACCCCAATAAATCTCCAATTTAGCGTACAGAAACCGAGACAGTGTCTCAACGGTCCTGACATTACTTCTGATTCCACGAGAGTGGTCCAGACACTTCATAACGAACTTAGAGTATGTAACAAAATATCTCCAATAGACTCCAACATAAATTAAACTTCAAGATTGGGAAACATCGAGGAAATCTATAACCATAGCAAAAACGAAAAAAGTTTCTTAAAAAACCCTTTTTTTAGAAGACTTTTTTCACATCCTGTTTGTTATAACTAGTCAAGGGATAAATAACAATACATATACAATATAGAAACGTTTACTAAAATGTGCCTACCTGAAAGATGCGAAACGGAAAACAGAAAAAGGAAATTTGGTAATGAGATTATTTTTATTACTAAATAAACCTTATCCTACTATAGATACTACTAGTACTTTTTTATGTCTATTAATATTTCTTTAATTAACATAGCACATCTATATGTATAAATATAATAAAACTGTAACTGATCGCTGTCTGTTCATGACATATATATTTGAAAAATCATAACGGGTGCCTTTGTAAACGCAAGAGAACCCAAAACATTGTTATTTTTCATTTTGTCTGTATATTTGTAGGTTTTTGCACGGTAATCTCCGAAACGGCTTATCCGATTTGAATGCATTTTTCAGGATTATATTGTGTTGTGCTTTACTTAACATTAAGGGTATTTTTATTTAAATCGGTTAACAATTATTTGTTGTCAATTATTATACATCAATCAATCAATTATTATATAATATCAATTTAATTCAATCATCACGGACGAAGTCCTGTGCACAGTTAGTATAGAAATATTATTACATGTCTATCGAAACTTATTATAGCTGACATTTGATGTCTATTTGGTCACTTCGTCTGTGTTTGTGGGTAATAGTGGTATAAAGTTTGTATTCCTTCATAACAAATGGAAGTCTTTACACGACTGCATACTTTTGTTTACTCTTCTGGTTATTTTGGTCTGTGTTGTGTGTGTTGAAATGACTGACTTATAACTGATGAAGTAAGACACCTTGAAATCTTGTAAAAAAACGTTGCTCAACATTAGTGAAAGGGTAATTTTGGTTAGTCAAAAAGACGTTTCATGGAAGAAAGTACTTGAAAGCAAGCCCTTGGACACGGATGCAAACGGAATGGGTATCATCATCGCCGGATGTCCCAAGTTCCCAACCTCTTCGACCGGCGGAATGCGGACCTCGAGGTAGATCCTCTTTGCCTGGGCCTGAACTCGGGGTTGACCCTGGCTTAACTATAATAGCCCTCGCCCACTGTTAAGTGAGAGTACGAGATAAACATTAGCGGTTTTCTTTGTAATATTTACTCGAAGGTATAGCCTTACGGGAAGCTTGAAGCTATGCGAAGGTATGAAGCATAATGGAGCGTTGAAGCTGGGTATTTAAATTGATGTAATTTAACGAAGCATTTCGATATTTTAGTAAATAAACAAGTACTAATGTAATAAACGATTTTAAACTAATATCACCACGAAATTTATACATGTCACTGTGTAACGGGTACTCACAATTAAAGTATTTATTCAAATCAGAAATAGCGCAAAGTACAGTACGTAAAGATACAGTCAGTGTTGTGTTTTTTTTTATTGCGAAAGAGTAAGAAACGGGCAATGCAGGCCCAGCTGGTGTTAAGTGGTCACTGCAGCCCATGGACAACCACGTCCAATCTCAAATAGAACAGAAGTCCTATTTGAGGATGGACGTGGATGCATTCCTACTCTTGAGGACTAAGATGGTCGCCTCCAATAATGTGTATCCGGCAACATCGTATCGTGTATCGTGATACGTAACGCAAAAAAAAAAAATAAGTGAGCCGCTTGATAAATATATTATTCTATCATAAGCATCTGTCAACAGTTCCCCCCGCCACTGCAGTTTAGCCGTGACCACTAGCCATGCAACTCGTTCGAAATATCAGCAATTAAAAAGCGTTAATTGTGTGTACCCGTTACATAGTAAAATGTAAGCAATAACGTATTTATATTTCAGTTTGTAGCGCATCCTAACGTACAACAGCTACTGGGGACGATTTGGTACGAAGGCTTACCTGGATTTAAAAGAAAAAACATTGTTGGACAATGTGTTCAGGTAAATAATAATACTAATTCAAGTTCAAATATTTTATTTCATTATAAGGTATTTACATATGTGAATACATGAATGTCAAGGGTACAATGTAAAATCAGTACACCGGCTTTGAGCGCCTGTTGGCTAACGTTGACCGAGAGAAAAAGGTTGGCATTTGTATTATAAACAACATGTTTGCGTATTACCAAGTAGACGAAATTCGTTCTCTCTAATAACATTATATTAACACTATTATCTACACAAATAATAAAACTGTAACTAATAGCTGTCTGTGAACCATCAAAAGCTCTGTTTAGTTATAGTGATATTAAGTACTAACGATATAAAAAATAATAACATCAAATCTTTCAATTCAACTTATAAAACAAGTATTTTAAAAATTCTAATAAAAAGTATGTGACCAAGTACTGTCCCTTTGTAAACCCTTTAGTATGATTGAATTTAATGGCAGTAGAACTTTCCAGATGACTTTAACTGTGATGATATAACTTTTCTATCATATTTTTTATTACTAATGTTTTCATGAGATATTTACTTCTATTCTTTAATTTGCAAATTTTGCTGTTTTAGGTCGCAAAACTGGGAGTAATGTTTCCTGTTTACTGTACATTATATATGTTATCTCCGGATTCAGAAAACGGGAAATTTATGAAAAAGCCTTTCGTCAAATTTATTTGCCATAGTTCTTCTTATATGTTCTTCCTTAGTAAGTATTTCACCATAATTTCCATAACCATTATTGATCTCAACATTACATTTAAGCATATTGATAAATATAAAACTATAATATTCTCAAAAATATCCCATGACATCACCAATATCGTGATTTATCAATATTGTGCATGGATGGTTTCCGGTGCGATTTATAAATTAATAAAACGCCAATTTATATCCGTTGCAATATGAATGATGATATATTTGTGTAATAATTCCATAAAACTATAAACACGACTTGTTTTTGTACCAATGAAATAAATTTTGTTTCATCTTCAAAGTATACACGAATAAAAAAACAATGTTGGACAGTGAAACTATATTCAGATATTACAATCGGCTCTAATAAATCTTTTGTAGTTTAATATAGAATGGTACAATCATATTTATTTAAATCGTACAGCGACGGAGCTTGTGTATATCGTAAACAAGCAAGAAATTTTAAGCAACGTCGGGCGTAGTCGGAATTTGGATGGGTGACCAAGGGTGGTACACATTTGTAAGTGGGAGAACTATAGATCAACCGAGGAAGTACCGCGGCCCTCATAATCCGCCGTAAAACATTACTTGTGTTTTGGTTGGAGAGGTGCGATAGCCGGCGACTCTTTGAAGCGAGGCAACTATCTTAGTCCTCAAGAGTAGCAACGTATCTACGTTCGAGCTCAGATACGATTTCAGTAGTTTTTGTGGTTGTACATGATCTATGGGCTGCGACTACTCAACATCAGGTGGTTTGCATGCTCGTTTGCTTCTCTTTTCACATTTAAAAAAAAAAGCACTACGTTCTTCAACCACATGAAGCAGTTGTTGTTTTATGAACGTTATTAACTCTGACAAGATTTAATTACTATTAATTATCGATAGCAAAACGGGGCTTATGATGCGTAGAAGCGTATGTGAAACTACCATCATTGGTCACCAGTCCAACTTTTAATCGCACCCTGCGTTGCTTAATCGCGCGTCTATTAGCACTTAACCGTCGTCATTCTTTTAACGTCGGTACTACAAGGCTGGGAGCGGACATTACGTCTGTGTATTCGTAGATGATACACAGATGCTAATAAATACAATACTTTATTTATTTGTCGGCGTTTCTTCAGTCTAATCAAATACGCTCCCGTTCCGCCTCCCGCAGTACTGACCCGATCATGTACATCCGCGCCTTAGTCAAAATGGTAATTGCAAATTATATTATATATATTTATTGTTTTCTAGTGTTACTCTCATTGGCATCACAAAGAGCAGAGTTTCTGGTGTTGGAGTATTCTGGTATAAGCTGGTTGCAGGAGTTGGTGGAGTATTGGAAGAAGCACGAGCGAGGATCTCTGCCTGGCCTCATAGAGTCCACTGTCATCCTCTATATAGCAAGTAAATTTTACTTTTTTAGCATGCTTTAAAATTACTTTGTATTATACGATTTTAAACTACTATCTTCGCAGAATTTAGACATTTAATTATATAACGGGTAGTCACGATTAAAAATTTTTAAATATTTACAATTAAAAAGCGTTAATCGTAAATACCCGTTATATAATAAAATTACTTTGTAGCTGTTTCGTTTATTGGAATTTTAATTTACTTTTTAATTTTTGAAAATGAGCTATATAAGTGAATTTTGATTTTTCAAAAGTATATAAGTATTGTAAGTCTTAGACAAGCAACCCTTAGAAAAATCGTAACCTAGATATTGTCTCACTGTATGGGTGAGAAAGTAAAATAAGAATAATTCAAAACGGTATAGAGGTTTTGATGACTACTTATTGTGTACACCCACAACGAATATTATGTTATTAAAAACAAAATTAGACTGTTGAAGATATCATATCACCTTCAATAGTTTAGTCTAATTAATTAATAAATTTTATATGCAAACAAATATATTTACTTTTTGTGTTAAAACAATAGCATAAAAGCACGCAGGCTACCTGATGTTAAGTGGTCGCTACAGCCTATGGATATTCAAAGGGAACTAAGGTGGTATCTAAGGTTGTACGTAGATACGTTGCTATTCTTAAAGTCATTCGAAAACTGGTAAACGTACCCTGCAACTACATGTCACCATAAATAAATATTATGTACTCTAAAGATGAGGCCACAATACAAAAAGTTAAGCGGTGCAAATATGATCCACTAAGCACTGATTACGTGTTTCTTCCGCTTGGCTTTGAAACCATTTTCCGTGGGGTCCAAGTGCCAAAAAGTTTTTAAATTAGTTACACGTTTGGTTGACGCTGTTTGAGATAACAGGGCTGCTTGGTATCTCGAACAAAGATTTGCAATAGCTACTCAGCGCAGGAATACTGCCAGCAATCTTGGCATCATGCCGAATGGGCAAAGACTCCCTTTAAATTGTCTAGGTTAGGCTTTTAGTATAATTAGTTTAAGGTATCCCATAGTACAAAAATAAGCTACAATTTAATTGCCTGCCCTTTTCATTTTGTTAAACTTCACTTTTGTTGTCTTCAATAATCTATTGCCGTTTGTCAGCGAAGTGATTTGTGATAGACTCTCCGACGTGCGGGTAGCGGCCGGCGGCTAACCATTCCATTTGTGAATGTCTTTAGTAACAATATCACTTTGTGTATCAAACCAACTGACAATAACATTTGCTTCGTAAAATTGGAAATATTTTCCACTAACCTTCCTCCTTTACCCTGCTTTGCCTACTAAATATAAGCTTAAATGTATGCTGTAAACTGAATAACATAATTTAATTTAAAAAAGTTGAAATGGCGGTTATCTCTACTGTAATTATTTCTGGTTGCTCAATAACGTAATAAAACATACCTTATAACGAGAAAAAACGTATATGCTATCTATAGGCATACTCTTTTGAAATTTCTATCCTTAAAACAATATTTTTCATAAGGAATAAAATCATGTATTGAATATAATGTAATTTAATGTTAACAATGAAATGTAATAATGGACATTTTCAAATACCATCATAATGTTATTCTTAGGTTTGGTCTGGGGTGAAATAAGGTCTTTGTGGACGGGAGGCCTCTTGGACTACATCAGTGACCTTTGGAATATCGTGGACTTCATCACCAACGTCTTCTACATAGCTTGGATCTTTTTGCGAGCGTCTTCATGGTACATAGTCCAGGTAATCAAGACAATTAGCAAATACATTTGCAAAGACCGACCTTGTTTCTTTGAATACTAAATATCCAATTTTCACAAATGGTAAAATTATATAAAATCATTTGTTTCGATTGGAAAGCTGGAAAGCATCTTCGTGTGGATGTCCTATACGTGAGCGGCAGCGATTACTTAATATCAGGTGGCACATGGTCTATGCTACTCTTCTGTAAAAAAATCTAAAAAAAAGGAAGCTATTTAGACAGCCCACTTATAGAATAATTCTCAATCATCTGTGATCAACTTCATAGAGATTTCTTTTGTATGTTACCAAGTTGCTTACTAGTAGCCATAAGTTGCAGTACCTACTTACCATGCTACTTTTATTTCTTAAATAAATGATTGCACTCAAAGGCTCTATATCAAAGTATTACCAATTAGGGAAAGAGTGGTATCCAGATGACGTTCAAAGACATGGTTGCATTTTTTTGGGATGGTATTACAACGGAATAACAGGTGATATCATTCTTTTTCAGCGCGATTATAATAGAGGCTTAGATCCTTGGTATCCTAGAGAACGTTGGGATTCTTTTGACCCCATGCTGCTGTCCGAAGGCGCCTTCGCTGCGGGAATGATCTTTTCCTTCCTCAAGCTGGTCCACATCTTCTCCATCAATCCATATCTCGGACCGCTACAAGTTTCTCTTGGTAGAATGATCATTGACATCATTAAATTCTTCTTCGTCTACATGCTGGTGCTGTTTGCTTTTGCGTGCGGTAAGGATATATATTTATGAAGGAATTTAAAGTGCGAATAAACCAAATTCAAAATCAAAGTCACTTTATTTCATTATTACATATCTACATAGACTTAATAAATATCAAAGTTAAAATGAAAAAAGACCAAGGAAAGAAATTCTATCGAATTGTCAAAATCGAAGTCTTAGACTTTTATCCTGGTCTATTTCATGAAACAATTTTCAGTACTTCCATAAGTACCAATTTCATAATTGGCCAAAAACACTGGCAATTGTTTCAAAATTTAGGTTTACGAACCCTATCACTCTGCAATTACGAAAACAATTCTCAATAATTACTTCATTTCGAGTTACAATGGCCGATAAATTGTTACTGTGTATAAATAATAGATTTTTAAAATTATTTCTTTCATTTTACTTGACTCATAATTTTCCAACGAATTTGCCACTAGTTATAATGTATGAAGTAATAAAAGTTATTTTCTTAAATTTGCCACAGCTTTAATCACTATAACGTCTTTAACAACATTGATTCTATTAGTACATCTGATGGTACTTACATTAGTATATTTGTTTTAAAAGAAAATATTTTTTACATAGGGTTTTTGTCTTTTAGGTTTAAATCAACTAATGTGGTATTACGCGGAGTTGGAATCACAAAAGTGCTATCATTTGCCCAGCGGCTTACCCGATTTTGATATGCAAGAACGGGCTTGTACGATTTGGCGACGTTTCTCTAAGTAAGGCTTTAATTCATACTTATCCATATAGTCTATTATTATATTCTTTATAATTACATTGGTATTATTTTGAATAAACAAGTACGCGGATTTGTATATTTTACTGTGTAACGGGTACTCACGATTAGCGGTTTTCAATTGCCGATATTTCGAATCCGTGGCACAAATCGTACCAGGGCTTTTTTTTAGATATATCTATCCATACAGCTAGTTTTAGAACCGTTAAGGTATTTAGGTATCGGCAAATAAAAAGCGTAATCTTAAGTAAAGTAATCTTGAGTACCTTTTACACAGTAAAATGCACATAAGTATTAATGTATAATATGTGTCCTTTTACTTTTATTTCCGAGACTTCATTACTTCCTTGCTTATAAAAAAATAAGACGGTACTTTTCAGTTAACTTTCAGAACGTGCCAAAATCTATATTATATTTTTTTTCTATTTTGAATTCTATGTCTGTCTATATAGCGCACATCATTTCTTTTCACAGTCTGTTCGAAACATCCCAATCTCTCTTCTGGGCTTCCTTCGGACTTGTGGACATCACCTGCTTCGAATTAACTGGCATTAAGAGCTTCACAAGATTTTGGGCGCTGCTGACCTTCGGCTCGTACTCCGTGATCAACATCATCGTGCTTCTAAACATGCTTATCGCCATGATGTCAAACTCTTACCAGATTATTTCGGTTAATTTTACTTTTAGATTGCTATATTTAAGAACATTTTAATGAAACTATTATTGTATTAAAAAAACGGAAACATAGTGAGAATTGTATGTAAAAACCATAAAATTATAAAGTCCATAAAATATAATGTATTAAGTTATATAACTTTGTGATTAAATATAGTATTAGATTAGCAATGCAAACAGCCATAAGAATGATGTAAATAATTTCAATATTTAAAAATCAAATTATGCCACATATGAATTTTACGCAAGTATACACATAACACAAATTGTAGTATATCTAAACCTTTACACAATGTAGGAACAATAATTTAACAGATCAAAATGTTAACAACATTTTAAACATTTCTTCATCTATGGATCTCGTCATTACGAATGTCACGTAGGAAAAATACCAAGCATAACTCTCTCCATACCACGCTAAGTGACTCTGAGCTTCCGAATAAGCTCAGAAGTAAAGGACCACTTCTCATTTTAAACTTAAGTAAAAAATTGCACCCACCACATTGCTATATACAAAATTCGTGACTTTTTCATAAACAGGAAAGGGCTGACACCGAATGGAAATTTGCTAGAAGCAACCTGTGGATGTCGTACTTCGAAGACGGAGACACCGTGCCGCCGCCTTTCAACATTGTACCAACGCCAAAACACATGAAGAACTTCATGTCGAGAATTAAAAACAAAAATGACCGAGGATCGATACTTGTAATTCTTTTTCATTCATTTTAAAGGTGGGAGAACTATAGTTCGACCGAGGAACCACCGCCGCCCTCATAATCCGCGGTAAAGCATTATTTATATGTCGGTTGGAGGTGCGGTTCCCGGTTACACTTTGAAGAGAGGCGACCCTCTTAGTTCTCAGGAGTAGCAATGCATCCATGTTCGAGCTCAGATAGGATTTCAGTCTTATTTGTGATTGGACATGGATGTCCATGGGCTGTGACTACTTACCATCAGGTGGTTTGCAAGCTCGTTTACTTCACACATAAAAAAATCTTCATCATCATAGATTTTATCAAAGTTTAGCAACCTCCATAGATAAAAGTTGATAGTTCCTCACTCACTGATAAAAAGTTGACCGGCAGAGGATGCTCTTAGCATTAAACCCGCCTATTGTGCTTATACTTTTTGTGTAGTCAAATAAATAATAAATAATCGTAGTTAGAAGATTCGTAAATATATGTGTTACGTAAAAAGCGAAGACAAATGGTAGAACTATTATTCAACCGCAAAGGCACTCTTTCCCTCTCAAAATCCGCCGTGAATCAATTCTGTTTCGGTTGGAAAGATTTGATTGCAGGATAAATTTACAAGCTAGGTGATCATCTTAGTCTTCATAAGTAACAATGTAAATGTGTACCTTAGACATCCGATAGGACTTAATTTTGTTTGAGGTTGGTTGAAAATATCTATGGATTGCAGCGTCTACTTAATAAAACGTGTTATGAACAATGCAATATTTAATGATTATCAAAATCCTAGAGATCGTAAATCTTGTGGACGTAAACTTCAATTTTAGTAACATATTAATATAACGTTTATAGAAAAAGTCGCGTGAAAAAGCGCGTGTTCAACATGAAGCAGTCATGAGGATTTTGGTGAGAAGATACGTCACAGCCGAACAGAGAGCCCGCGATGAGGTGGGTGTCACAGAGGATGACGTCATGGAGATCAGACAGGACATTTCCACACTGCGGTACGAACTGATCGACATCCTGCAGACAAACGGAATGAAGACACCGAGAGTATCTCTCCAAGATGCTACAGGTATGAAGTATAAATTAACACCAAAAATAAATACTTTTACCATACACCAGAATTTCAAAAATGTTCTACAATACATAAAAAATATGCTCTACATACACAAAACAATAACAGTCTTGTCAGCGAATTAAGCGAAAGTGGGTTCGGTAAAGAAAGACTGTAAAATAAAAAAAGTTGAGACAAAAGACAGGAAAAATTAAAAATGGAGCAGGGTATTCAAATATATACTATTTTCTGTATCGGAGTTTCTTTTCCTAAGTTAATCTTATCTCAAATACTTATATGTAACGCATAACAAATAAATTTGAGTTTCGATGCATTAATTACTGACTGGTATACCTTATTAATGCATACATTTTTAACTCTTCTTTTTAAAAGAGAATTATTTATTATTTATTATATGTCAAAAACATTGTAATGTGTAATTATAAACAAATCATCAATACCAATGTAGTTGCTGGCAAGAAAGGAAAGGTGATGGAGAGAAGAATCCTGAAGGACTTCCAGATCGGTATCGTTGAGGGCATAATCAAGGACGTCATAACCAAAGAAGGGAAGCCCAAGGATGTGTTCAGCCAAATTGCGAAAGCTATTACTAGAAGAGGAAGCACAGAAGGCAGGTTAGTAGTTAAAAAAGTTTTTTAAGAAAGTACAGAACAAGCATTTCTTCTTGATTGTGTATTACGTGTCAAAAGTAATCATTTATAGAATTTCAACTATCTTCACATAGAACAGAAATCTATTTAAAATCAATCACAATTTTGTTGTATTCTTAAAATCGTGACCGTTGTCCCATACATAAGTTAGTCATCAACACCGTTCCACCGCAATTTAGAATTTGTTCATGCCAGAAATGGTCTTGTATTGATGCACTTGGACATGTGTATAGTCGGTTTCGTTATTTTTTTATGTGAGAAGAGTAGCAAACGAGCAGACAAATCACCTGATGTTAGTAGTCGCAGCCCATAGAAATCCACGTACAACCACAAACACGACCGAAATCCTATCTGAGCTCGAACGTAGATACGTTGCTACTCCTGAGGACTAA
>DWON01004209.1:0-16625 GCA_018251015.1 Phocides pigmalion okeechobee | reverse complement strand
AAGAGTCACATCGTTCATTTGAAATATATGATAAATAGAAAAACGAGTAGGTACCTATCTTCAAATTATATCCATTTTATTATTACATTTTTTACGTAAGAAAAGTAGCGAACCAGCATGCAAACCACTTGATGTTAAGTAATCGCAGCCCATAGACATCCACGTACATGCACAAACACTGAAATTATATCTAAGCTCGAACGTAAATACGTTGCTACTCCTGAGGACTAAAATTGTCCCTTGCTTTAGTGTAGCTGGCAACCGCACCTCTCCAACCGAAACGCAAGTAATGCTTTACACCGGATTTTGAGGGCGGCGGTGGTACCGCCCAGACGAACTATAGTTCTCCCACTTTTAATATTGACCTAACATAATTATTTTTATCTTTATTGTAAGTGTTCATATTTTTATAACGCTTTCTAAATTTAAAGACCCCAGACTAGGCTTCCCAGTGTCGTGGGTATCATGACATACATAAATAAATACACAAACACCCAGATGTCGAAAAAAATCTGCATTTATCATTAAAATGTCTGCTTGGCCGGGAATCGAACCTACTGAAAGTAAGACTGATTTGATAGCGCTCCGTCAATTCCTATTTCGCGGGTCAATTTCTAATTATTTACCCAATATTTTTAATGGTACTTAGTATAGGAACGTTCGAGCTTAGTTCTCAAAGGTAGTATACCTTATAAAGGTAAAAGGTAAAAGGTAGTATACCTTTGAGAACTAAGTTTTAACGTGTAATCTAATTAACATTTGATGTTACACCTTTTAGAAAGAAACCAAAGTGCTACACTGGTTCTATAACGCAGAGGTGATCTAATATTGGGTAACTGTCACACACAGTTCTACCTACGACCACTGGAGAAGCGCCTTGTAACGTCCGGTACTTCCGGTCCGGTAATTGCATTGCCTCTTGCACTCTTCGTACCGGAACTTAGGAACGTATGGGAATACTATACTGAAGTTAACCGGAATCTATGTATATAACTATCGTTGACCTGCGGCTTTGATCGTGCTATATAATCTGAAATATCTGCTATAGGCTAACTAAATATTTTTTAAAAAGGCGTTTTAAAAATGTTAACTATTTTTTTGTCATGGTTTAGCTATGATATAGCATGATATATCACAGATAACAATGACAAATGACATAGATGCCTATTGTAAACTATAGAAATACATTACGTGAAAAATTCTGTTTAAAAAGGCTCTCACCTCAACTACATGTATTTTTGATAATTGTTTAGTTCCTAGCTATCATATAGCGTGATAAAACACAGCCTCGAAAATGCACTAATATAATCTACAAAAATGTTTTGTCATTGCTCAGTTCCTCTATAATTATTATAAATTATAAAGTTGTTATTAACTACCTATAAATTATAAGCTAAAATGAGTCCAAAGGTGCACAAAATGGGCGTAAAAAAATTTATGTATAGATTTCGCTTTAAATATTGCAAGTCTATAAACAAGCAGCCTATGTTTAGTTTTTTTAAAGGTAAGAATAAGGATTAGTAGCATAAAATGGTGTAAAAAGTATAAACTCATATAGAATATAATAGAAAAATCTGTAAATATAAAAAAATAAAATTAGAATTAAATAGAAATTTTAAAAGAAAGTAAAATTTATATACAATTAAGATAATTAAATTAATAATGTTAACGATTTTCGAGTACTGTTTTAACAATAATAATTATCACGTCATAACAATAACATGAAGTTCCTTTCGACTTCATTAAACATCAATTATAATAAATTCTGCAACATAATTACACAGAGATACCCTGTAGATACAAAGGAAAATTAATAATACATCAAAAGGTGCATATTTCCCCGTAATTGAAACGGACACAAAAGAAAGTGGAAGAAATCTTCAAACGACAAAAAATATATTTTCCATTCAATACGTAATTAGACAGTCGATTAAAATGGCAGTGATCAGTCATAATACCTATTAAGATTGGTTGCAAGTAGGGTTGTCACGTTATTATAAATTTAATTCAGGACATCACTATAAACTATAAATTTATTAGAATAAATTGCGCTTACTATACTTTAGGGTATGGAGCAATAAGCCTTTTTGGTATTAATGATCATAAATGTTCATTAATTAAAAAAAATAAAAGTTATAAAAAAGAGCAGGTAACGGTGGCGAGTATGGGGTATGACGTCATAACAAAGCATCATGCCATCTTCCGTTCGTCATACGAGCCAGTTTTATTCCAAAAACGTGTCAATAGATGTTTCAAAACAAATCTCAGATGTCACGTAATTACTAAACGTAACTTAAAACTCAATTCTATAAAACGATCCGTTTCAAACTAGTACATCCTGCGAACTAGGACAAATCCTTAACAACTCAAATGATTGGTAACCCTCGTGACGAGCTTCTGAAAGCTCCGCCGGGGACGGAGAAGCCCTGCGAATAATGCCGACGCAATTATTTTCTCATTTACTTCCTTCGTGGATCATTTATAAGCTACGACTAGGTGATCTTATCGAATAGATAAATCACATTGGTTTATTTTTAGCCTGCTTTAGATTGAGTAAAACCAGTTCGCAATTATCATTCCGTTATTCTTGGCGTTAAGAAATTGAAATTGTAAATAAGCACAATATCCACCTAATGAGGAGTGGCTATTGCTACCCCTGGATATTGGCTGATGATGGACTACTGAGGAGCATCATATGTAAATGAGCTGGCAACTACGCTAAATTTGGTAGATGATAAAAAAATATCAGTTATATAGGTTGATTGTAAAATGGATTCTGAATAAATGGAAACCTGTTTGGAGCAACTTTGATATTTTACTAAGAAATCATAATCATAATCTTCAAAATAAAAACGATGTTTAAATAAACTCTTTCTTTCTCTTTTTAAGATTCTCATATTACTATTTTGATTTTGGATGTATAAAATGAAATCTAACAGGAATATTTAGTTAAGTAATGCATGTGTTACGCTCTCATCAAAACATCGTGATCGTGTCGTCATCGTAAAAAATAAATTCTGGCGAACGGAGCTGTCAAAGCGATGAGAATTTTGATCGAAATCGACGGGAGGAAAAAATCAAAGCGAAGTTTCCGTAGAAGAATAAAGTTATAAAAAGATATTTTTACAATTATGACACCGTCAGGTGGGCGTGACGGTACCGTACCGTATACTATACGGTGTAGGTACTGTATCGAGATCGTGTTTTGCACGCTTAAAAGCAACCGAAGTTCGCCTCTACAGGATGATGTCAAAAGAAAGTTTCATATCCTTGTTTGACGAGTACTTTTTAATATTTTAATATCATGCCTTTTGATACTACGTCGGGGAGGAAAATATATCGGTGAAGTATTTTGTAGTTACTTTTACATTTATAAAGTAGATATTTCATTGATATAGTTTTTAAAAATTATTAAGCACTATTAACGTAATTATATACATATACTCTCTTAGCCTTGCATTCCTCATGTCGTAGATGCTACAGACAGATACAAAGACATACATTAATACACATCTCTTAAACCTAGAAGAGAAACCCAAATTCATAATTTTGAAATCTGTCTGGGAGGGAATCGAATCACATACCTCTCGCTATCAGATCGGTACGGTTGCCGCTATGCTATGCGGATTGTCAATAAGAACATTTTACTAAAAAAATTCAAAATTTTCTACATTGTAAATTACAGGCGTACTTATTTGTCTGCACTACCTTTAACATTAAAACTTAGATTGTTAGCAAACAGTTAAAACTAAGAGCAGTATAACGGCCGTACACTTGAAAATAAAAGAAAGGAAATAATACAATTTTAAACACCTTTTACTATGTCAAAATCCATCTCGTCGAGCCGTTTGTGTTAATGACGTCACAACCCTTACGCTGCACGTGAACAAGACGTCATACTTTTGTTCTTATGTTTCTTATTACCGAAAGAATTGAATTACGAGAGAGATTTTAAAAAATATTTTTATTTTCGTTACTAAAGTAACAACGCTTGATGTGTTTTTAAAAGCATTTTTTTTCCAACATGTTTTATTTTATGACGTTAAAGCCAACGAGCATTTTTAAGTGAGAAGAGTAGCAAACAATCTGATGTTAAGTATTCGCAGTGCATTGACATCCACATACAACCACAAACACGACTTCCTATCTGAACTTGAACGTAGATACGTTGCTACTACTGAGAATTGAGATGGTCGCCTCGTTTCAAAATGCAGCCGGCAACCGTACCTCTCCAACCGAAACTAAAGAATTACGTCACGGCGGATCGTGAAGGTGGTACTTCCACCGCCAAACTTTATTTGTACTATCTACAAAAATTAGTCTAGCCTTTTATCTGTTCATTTGACGATTTTAAAAAATCAAAAAATACTCCCACATCTGATCAACGCCGCAGATAACAAGAGCGCTGGTTCATATTTCGCGCAGATAATTGCGATCGCTATTCAACGCGGGAATGCGGCTAGCATTTTTTGCGCCATGCCATTTGAGCACGGACTTCCTTTAGATATTTTAGATTTGGCTTTAATTTTTATTTAGTTTTAAAATGTTTATTACCTATTGTAATTATGTAAAAAGAGTGTCGAGGTATTTTTCCACTGGCTTCTGATCAACCTTCACCGACGTACTGATTTTACATTGTATTTTGTCATTAATTAAGTATTTAAAGAAATACCTTAAAATCAATTAAATTTCAGAACCAGAATCAGAATCAGAAAAACATTAATTCGCCGACAAACATTGCTGACACATACACATTATAAGAAATACTTCAATTTCAATTTGAATTCAACAAACTTTGCTTCAGTCGTATAAATAAAATTTCCCTGAAGTAAAATCCGCCAAACAAAGTTAATCTGTCCACTAAAACAATACATTACGCTAACAACATCACCCTTGAGGGCAGACTAGGGTGGCTAATAGAGCAGCCGTAACAGCATCGATTCGTTTATTTCGACTCACAGCACTAGTGTACATTCTGCGTATTAAATTTAAATTTAGGGTTCATAGGTACCCAAAACAATGGATGCTTCTGTTTTTTTATTTTTGTCATCCTGTCCGTTTATCAGATTGTCCGTTTGTCTGTCTGTCTCTTTGTCATCCTGCCCATTTATCAGCCTGTCTGCTTGTATGAATGTCCGTTTGTCTGAATGTCAGTTTATAAGTCTGCTCATTTATCAGCCTGCCCGTTTGTCTAACTGTCCCTTTATCATCCCGTCCGTTTATCAATCTGTGCCTTTATCAGCCTATTCATTCGTCTGACTGTTCGTTTGTCATCTTGTCCGTTTATCAGTCTGTCTATTTATCTGTATATCTGTGTCCATTTGTTGTTTTGTTTGTTAGTCCGTCCGTTTGTTTGTCGGTCCGTTTGTCCGTTTATTGCTTTATCAGTTTATCTGTTTAGCAGCTTGTCTATTTGCCCGTTCGCTGTCATAATGTTCATTTGTCAGGCTATCCGTTAGTCAGTATGCTCCTTTGCCATTCTGTCTGTTTGTCAGTCTAGATAGTCTGTTTTTCAGTATATGTATTTGTTACTCTGTCTCTTTGTTCATTTTCAAAATCAAAATCTTTCTTCTTCTCCCTTTATTTTTCAATTTTGATGTAAATAATGTTGAATTAAATAAGATAGGAATACCTTATTTTATAATATTTTTAACGAAAATAGATTTGAACGAGTTATGTATAGTATATATAAATGCAAGCTCCACTCCTCCCGTTCCGTAAATTGCTTCAAACTAGAAATGGGTGCGTTGGTACCTCCCCGCTTAAACATTACATGTTCTAGCAACAATGTTAAGAATCCAATAACACTTCACGGTAACGCTTAAAAGCATTAAACAAACTCCGACGTTCATAAAAAAACAATCGCCCAGTAGTCGGGTAAAGCACAATAAAAGTCCGCAAGTACGTAACAGAACACTATAAAGGGCTCGTAAGTCAACACGCATCATCTCACCGTAGGGCTGCCAACTTTGTATATTTTATAAATAAAATAAAAAATAGTCGATGAGTTATTTTTTTACGAGCATTGACTTAATTTTAATAGAGAGGAAATTTTACGGGTTCACGTAATAGATCTTAGATATATGTAAGTGATGTCTATAAATTAATTTTTAATTTTGTATTTATATTTTGTACTAAGATTGAAAATAAATACAAATTTCCATATAAATTTATATGCTAACACAAGGCGTGTTTCAAATAAATAATTGACTATTTTTATGTCCTGTCACGGTAAAATAGAGAAATGATGATATGAAGATAAAATGACCGATAAGTTGAATCACAGATACGCGCGCACACGCACATTAACTCACGCACACACACACACCCAAACATAAACACAAATACACAAACATACACAAAAACTTTAGTTATTGGTACGTGTATTTTTTTAAAGTTTCTTTGTGATCTTATACAATATAACAGGAAGCAGCCCTATCAGACGGCATAAAGTATGCAGCGGTAAGGGTTGGCAGCGACACAATTTGTGGGCAACAATAAAAAATCCCTTAACGCAGACAACGGAACTTGTTGGGGTTATCCGTCTTGTTCTCCCTCGCGACAGGTACGCTCGCGTCTTGTGGATACGACCTATTTACGATTTGGCTCTGGGTGCTTAGATACCTAAGTACTTCAATGACAAGTGGTAGGATTCTAGTTCAGTTGTGATCACCGCCAAACTCATAATCCACTGAGTGTAACTCTTTTTGTTGGGCAAGGGCTAGGTGAGGTGCGGTTATCGGCTCGGACCTTTCTAAATGTAGTCAATACCTGACTTGAGATCTTAGCCTCTGCAGACTTCGCCTCCATAGCATAGACTATGATAATCCTAAGATCTCAGGTAGAACTACAAGCCTATTTAAGGTTGCCCATTTAACATCCTTTTGATCTGCATTCTAACTACTCTTTTCACATAAAAATATACTTATGTCATGGAACTAGCTCTATATAGAACAAGAGACTCAGCCGAAAATTATTATATATGTCAAGCGACCACTTAAAATCAGGTAGGCTGCGAGCCTGTTTGCTATTTTAAAGTCTAAAGCTTTGTTTTAAGCGTTTATTAACAGTACACGAAATTAAATTCTTGCTAAAATGATTAAGATTATCAAATATTTTATTTTGTATTCATAGATATTATATCCAGAACGTAAATACGAAAAAAAAGTAGCGAGTAGTAGCGAAAATGCATAATAGAGCATCAAGCTGCTTGTCATCATTGTACATGAGTCGACTTTAACCAAAGTAAAAGGAGGTTTCATATGAAAAATAAACTAAAGCCAGGAATATCCATACAACTCCGTCTACCAACAATGCACTCATTATTATTTTAAAGGCAGTCGCCGGTCGCTGCGTTTTTATTGAGCGGTACTGAGCAGGGGACTGATAGCATTTTTAATCAGGTTAAGGTCAGAGTGCTGCGCGGTTACTTTTAAGAAAGAAAAAAGAATTGCAGTTGCTCCGAATAAAGAAACCGTGTGAGATCCTTTGAGATTTGAGGTCATTTTTTAGAAGTATAACAAACGAGAGTGCAGGCTTCATAGTTGTTGCATCCACAACCAACCTCAAACAGAACATATTTTAATGCGTTGCTACTGGTTAAGACTAAGATTGTCGCCTTATTTCTAGGATCCTGAGAACCATACTTATACTATTTTGTTTAAAAAGTGAAACAAACGAGATTGCTAGATTGATGTTAAGTAATTGCTGGAGCCTATACACATACACATCTAATCTCAAACAAGAATCCTATCTCAGGTCGCGTGTACATACGTTGTTTCTTCTTAGGACAAAGATGGGATTAAAATGTACGATTTTCAATTGATATTATCGCGGAATCCATACATTATGTTATATAACGGGTACTCACGATTAACGATTTTTGATTTTTAATGCCGATATTTTGAACCAGTTGCATGACTCGTGGTCACGGTGAAACTGCGGTGGCGGGGGGAAACTGTTGCAAGCTGTTAGTGACAGATTAATCTATCTACGTTACGTCTAGTTCGTTTTTCTTTTTTGCGTTCCATATCACGACACACAACACTAATTGTATCTTTACGCACTGAACTTTGCACTATTTGTGAATTACATAAACTAGCCACTGGATTCCACGTTTGCCCAAATATCGGCAATTAAAAATCAAAAATCGTTAATCGTGAGTACCCGTTATATAACATAAGGGATTAAAATGGCCACCTCGTTTGAGTGTGACCAGTTACACTTTCAAATTTATGATTTTAAACTAATATTACCGCGGATTTTATATGTACATTTTACTATGTACTGGGTACTCAGGATTAACGATTGTTGATTTGATTGCCAATTTTTCTATTCTAATTGCTCCATGGATTCAGCGGCGTTCGGGCTGCCGGTTGAAATATTGTCGTCAATTTTTGTAAATATATATGTAACACGTATTAATATGCCTTACTTACTATACGTTTTTTTATTAAAATAGTCTTAATAATACGATAGATACAAAAGTGAAAGACGGATTTTATGCTATTTTTAAATTATGTCGTTACATTTATATTGGCTTAACGAGAGTATCTCTCAACGGTGATATCGACGGATATAGGATATCCAACATTAAATGTTTTGTGGATGTCCGCATCGCGTTAAATAAACGTAACAGTCAACTGTCCATCCAGCTTTTTTATTTGGCATCGGCAGTATATCCGTATTTATCAAACGTAATGGCCGATGCCACGTATTTCGATATTTTACTGGAGCCCTCTCAAAGGGGTACTGTTCTGGACATATAATAAAAACCGTTTTAGTAGAATCGCCCCATAAACGTACAAATATCGGCCCAATAAATAAAATGGATCGGATCTGCTCAATTCTGTGTGTTCAATAAAAACACATAGCAAATGTAAAGCGGAATATTGCATGAATTCTTCATTTCAAATTGTATGGTCATGTTAGGGCATTATCATTTTTAGTGCTCGCCACACTGGCGGTATATTCAGATGGAATTTTTGATGCACTGGCGACACAGCCGCGCTGCGATTGGTCGCTCTGAATATTGTATGAGCCAATCACCGTAGTGCGCTTAACGCTGCATTCCAATTTCAAATGATGAAGGCGGGAAACCGTCGACAAAGTAGCTTTTGCAACGTAACACCGATGCAATGGGCATAATTTGTAACACGGTCACATCTGATCGCGGTAACATTGGTTATACGAGTACCTACGCTCCGGAATCTAATTTTGTTACCAATAGCCGCTACATAAATACATTTGGTTTAGCTGATCATGTTATTATGTAATTATAATGCAGATAGAACAAAATTTGGTTGAGTAACAGAACATTTTACAGGTGCAGCTGACAGCCGCCTACAATCAAATCGGAAACATGACAAACTATCTGTGGTCGTAGGTATATGCAATGATACTCTCGAGGAATAACATTGTAACTATTGTAAGTCTATGCGACAAGGATACTATCAACCGAAACAATATTATGTCAAAACAAATAATGAGGACGGTAGTAACTTAGGTAAATTACGGTACGATCTTCAAAGAAATATAACGTTACAGATCCGAGAGTGATCTCTTCCAGACGACTTGCTTGGATACGACGTAAATAGTAAAAAAAATAATAGGCAGACAATGCATACGAGATTAAAAAGAAGAATTTAATAAAAATAACTACTCTAGTACAAAATATTGAAAATAAATTATTTCAGCGAGCGGATTACAAATAATAAAGCGGATAAAATGTATAGAGACATCAATCGTTAATAAGATGTACCGAAAACATGTCGCGTTTCTGTATAAGGTTTCCACTTTTATCATGAATATTAAATGTTTTTAATTAATAAATTGACAATTTACACTTAAACCGTTAGCGATAAAATGCACCGTTAGGCAATTGGAAAACGTGTCACTTAATAGCTAAAAAGTAAAGCCATCATTGAACACAAGCATTCAACAACAAAAGTTAGTACATTCAACATCAACCCATTATTTTCCTGCTGCTAGGAAGGGTTTCCTCTTAAAACAGGACGAGTTAAGTCCAACCTACTCCAGGTCTTCGTGGTAGACGCAGATGTGATCTCCGCCAGCAGACAAAAACCTCTAGGTGAAGCGCGTGGTATTACCACGTTCATCTCATACTTAGAATAGACTATCTCCAGATATAAGCTCTATCTCCAGATGAGGCCAACGTTATTAGGACTGCGAAAGAATACGAAAAATCGCTCATGATCCCGATAAAAGACGCCATCAGAAACACCTTTACGTCACCTCCGCGAGAGTGAGGTGTACCAGCAAGATTTCTCCACGATAAAAACAAATTGCCAAATGCTAATGGGTCGACTTTACACGCCTTTGAGAATTTTATGTAAAATTAATTAGGAAAATAAATTCATAGCATCAGTCGTTACTTTCTACTCTCTATGAACTGTAAATTCTGAACTATGTATATTCTACTGTAGATGATGGTAGCGGATTAGTAATAGTTTTAACAATAACTTAATATGATGGAGAATTCTCCAGCAAGCAGTTTTCCTTAAGAAGTATTTATTCCACATTGATCGAGTGATAATCAATCACATACGCACGTAATAATTTGATAAGACCGGTATTCCAATCCCGGACAGTATTTAAGAGTGGTCGGAATCCTTCCATTAGCCCAGCATTGTTGGCTCATTAGTTATCCCAATTTCCTAGAAAGCTTGCGTTTCGTAAACAGAGACGAAGGAAGTTTATTATTCATACCACGATACCAATTGTGAATCATGCAACATTTTAGGTTAAGTAATAAAAATTTACATAACTAATTCGTAGCAAAGACTAGTCTTCGCTTGTACCGGAACTTGGTTTTGTAATTTTGCTGACATTTCTTATTTAATTACTTTTTTATGTTTCAAGTGATTTAGTATCGGTATAGAATGATTGGTCAGTTCGACTTTTGTATTGAACATCACGTTGTTGTTAGTTTTGAAATAACTACTAATATCTCATTTAATTAAATCAAGATAGATACAACAAATATATAGACAAGTATTCCAAAAATATGTGCCACGTTTGAACGACGCCGCCGTTGACAAGAGGGCTGGTTCATATCTCACGCAGAGAATTACGAGCACTTCTATGCGGAAATACGGCACGCGTTCTTGGCATGCCGTATCGGCACGGACTTCCTTTAGATTGTTTAGGTTAGGCTTTTATTATACTATATTATGGTTTTGAGATTTTCATTATTGTAAAATATATGACATTTAACACACATATTACTGAGCAACAGTAAGGTAGAATAAATATCTATTAGTCATCCATAGGAGCGTCAGCAAATTTAAAGTAAACATATTGAGGTAACTACGATATGCCTACTTAAATAAAAAATATATATCTTCATTCCATTACTTAGTTACTACGTTCATTACATTCAATCAAGCTCACTGCTAACCACATATTTCTCCCACAATGAAAAGCATTAGGCCACGGTTCACCATGTCAACCGTCATAGCCAACTGAGGATTCGTCACACTTTTAGGAACGCAATGAAGAGCTCTCAGGCATGTAAGCTTCCTCGTTATATTTGCGTTCACTATTAATGCATTTTTAATAATAATACACACATAACTTTAAGAATCAGGAATGCCTGGGATTTAAAACCGGTCCTCCCTTATCTTATCTGCTATTAGGCCTTAACTGCTATTAAGCTGAATCTAAACTGCTATTAGAGGCTAGAGCTAGGCTAGGGCTAGAGCCTTTCACATCCTGAGGGACCCGTGGGCAGTGGGACAGTAATAGGTTGATGATATTAATAGGTACATATGAAATGTTCGAAAATTTATAACTTTTGAAAGGGGGTAGAACCATAGTTCGACCGGGGAGGAACCACTGCCCTCATAATACGCCGTGAAGCATTACTTGTGTTTCGGTTGGAGAGGTGCGGTTGCTACCTACACTTTGAAGCGAGGCGGTCATCTTTGTCCTCAGGAGTAGCAATGTATCTACATTCGACCTCAGATAGGATTTCAGTCGTGTTTGTAGTTGTACGTGGACGTCTATGGGTTGCGACTATAACATCACGTGGGTTGCATGCTCCTTTGCTACTCTTCTCACATAAAAAATGAGCCCAAAACTTCAGATTATTTAGTTTTAGAAGCAGACCGGACCTAGGAGAACTGTGTCTAGTTGACGATCATTAGCTCGAGTAACTAATGACAATAGATACTAGTCGGATCTTAATTAGCGCGAGATAACCTAAACAACCTGCATTTAATTCCATTGCAAAATGTAGAATCAACAAATACCTAATATGAATATTAATTGTATTACATTTGTAAATAAGTATGCTAGACACATTTTTTTTAAATACGCTGGGGGGCTGCTTAGGACATTAGCGTTAGCGTATATGTATATATTCATTTGAGAATTCCTAATATACATACATATCCATATTTGCTAGGTTATAGAACTGTGGCTCCAATGGAAATTACTTGTGTTTCGGTTGGAGAGGTGCGGTTGCCGGCTACCCTTTGAAGCGAGGAGAACATCTTCGTCCTTAGGAGTAGCAACGCATCTACGTTCGAGCTCAGATAAAATTTCAGTCGTGTTTGTGTTTATGCGTGGGTGTCGACGGACTGCGACTACTTAACATCAGGTGGTTTGCATGATCGTTTGCTACTCTTCTCCTATAAAAAAAAATACAAAAAGTCAGATCTCCCCATCGGCAATGCCCCTCAGTGAAACAAAAAAAAAGTATTACAATATAAAAAAAAATATTTTTTAACAAAATTACTTAATTATTTTAACTTTAAATATCCCACGCGTCATCTCGTATACAATTAAAACAATACGCCTTATACAATCACTCAACTCATATTCAATGAGCATAAAACTGCCATTTAAATAGACAATTCACAACAACGCATCGCATTGTCCGCGTGTGTGGGGCAAATCTTTGCAGAATGCCACTTTGTTGGCCATAAAGAGTTATTGTGGAACACAAAGACACATTGTGTTGTTGCCTTGTCGATTGTTTGTACCATGTCCCCGTCATAAGTTCGCGAAGTGCCGCCTGCCCATCTTGATTTGACTGTTTCTAGTAATAGAATAATTTTAAAAGAATTGCAGGCTTTTTTCAAAGTATTTCAAGCTGGAACCGTCAAAATTCCAGTCTCTCACGTTAAAATTCGGCGTTTGACTCCTTGACGCTCTGATAACTCGGATTTCTTCCAGATATTTGTGTCTAAAAAATAATTATCATTTTTTTTACGATGAAGGTAAATATCGTTACGAAATCTGCTTACTTGAAAGTTCTCGATAAATTTCTCTAAGTTTTTGCCCAACAAACCCTAGCCATTATCTTTTTCTCATCACGAAAAGAACCCCGTTCCCATGCAGTAGGACAGTATTGGATTGATACATTTATTACATTGTTGGATTGTACAAGTGTAAATGATATATATCTATTACAAAATTTTAAATAGTATCTTACGTTCGAGTTGCCTCCAATTATTTTTATTTGAATAAAATTTATACGTATGTTTAACAAAACACTATATTATATGCATACATTAGTTCAAATAATTAAATATAAAATCATTAGGTCACAGTGACGAAATTAAACCTAAGTTCTATAAAATACTGCTGAATTTATAACTCGTGCATCATTAAAATTAGTTCCTGCTCGAATCCAAATAATATTTTGATGCAGTCGGTCAGAAATTATATATTGTAAACAATATAAAAATAAATCGTCTGGCAGCCCTGACAAAAATATATGTAATGCAATCAATCTAAAACTGAAAAGAAAATACCACAAACATACGTCTGTTAAAATTTCGTTACTCATTTATTTGGTAAACGCATTTTGAAGTACTTGCAAAATGATAATTAGGCAGCGTACAACCCTGACACGAATATCGAACTGAAAATATTAACTGTTTATGTTGAAACTACCGTCATTTGAATAAACTCTTCAACCGACAGTTCTGAGTACCATCAAGATATTTTTAACTGAATGATATTATGTCTACGCTAACGATAATCACTCTACGAGAACACTTTTAAAATGTTTCGTTGGAACTTCTGATGCGGATTTTATTTTATTCAAATGGAATAAGTACTGTTAATATCAATAATAGCTTTCGTTGCGAACCTGCGCTGACAATATTTTAGTGTAAAATTGCCTTATAATATCGGAGTACAACCTACAGTTTGGTCTGGACGGTGCTACCGTTGACTTCAAGATACACCGTGAAATATTTCTTTAAAAGTTACGTTTAAGTACCTTACTTATAGTTATAATACGTACTTAATTAATTAACTTAACTAAGTAAACTTAACTTTTTTACTTATTAAGTACTAGATATAACATTTTTACATTACATGATTAGTTAAACTACATATGACATTGGCTAACGTAAATCGAATTATAATAATAAGAGTCTAACCTAAGCAATCTACTGGTAGCTCGTGCCCATGCAGTTGAACAGCGCTCGCAAATCTCAGCGCGAGGTATGAGCCAGCCCTCTTGTCACCAGCAGCGTGGGAAAAACGTGAGTATTCTTAGCAAGGTAGTAGGACCTATACGCATGTATCGGGCAGGTACCATCGCCACACCCACAAGTGAGACGATTACCTTAACTCAAAAAGCAGCAACACGTCTGTGATCGATTTCAAGTGGGACACTCGATCTTTGTGCGGTTGATACTAATGTCCATCAGCAGCAATGACCAGTTAACATCAGATGAACTGCATTTTCATTTGCTTCTTCTTTAAAAAGAGTGCCGGTTTTTTTTTCCGCCGGCTTTTTCTCCCGGTAACCTTAGCCAACAGGGCGCTCAAAACCGATGTACCTACTGATTTTACATTGTACCCTTGACGTTCATTAAGTGTATGTAAATACCTAACAATGAAATAAAATATTTGAATTTAAACACTCCAATTTTATGGACTATATGGGCAATATGGATGATGGTTTCAAAGCCAAGCGGAATAAACACATAGTGACAACTAAGTGAAACATATTTACGCCGTCTGCTTTCAAAAACTTAATTCCGGATACAGATAAAATAGCCCCGCAGGTCAACAATCAGTCAGAACAATCGTAAATAAGTTATCCACATTAACTAATGTTGGCTGCCTTTATAATGCGGTATACTTACATTGTGCTTTCAAAATATAGATATATATCATCGGACAAATTACTCTTTGGTCATTGTTAACGTTTCGGTTACAGTGTGTGGTGTAAGGGTAAATTCCAAGCGATTATAGTAGAGTCAACTTACTGATGGTCCGTTTTGGGGCGAAACAGGTGTAATTAGTAGTATTTATGGTGGTATATATTGTTATTCTCTTTGCTTTTTCTATCTGGGAGAGGGCCGACATAGTGCATGTATTTAAATATATACAAGGTGGTAGCGGATTGTTGCAATTTAGTTTTAACAATAACTGAATTCCATAAAGTAATGCCTGACACTATTTACTCTATCTGAGCTATTTATTGAGTGGTTTATTTTTGGATAAGGTGAGTTTAATATATTCTCACGTACATTTGTTGTAAGTTGTATAATTACACTAAGCCAAAATAAATATATGATATGTGAAACTAATCTTAGTCTCAGTACATATACTGTAGATACGAAAGAAATAAGCAAATAAAATCAAGTACAACTTGTTCTCAAAAGAAATAAAATGGAAATAGATTCTGTTTAACTATGTCCTAAATCCAAAGCCTTTGCACATTGGCTATTGTTAAATCGGTTGAAAAATTAAATCAAGCGGCCTTTTCGTTTGAAAGTAGCAAATTCATATCAACACAGGTATACTTAACAGTATTTACAGTATATTTAATACTAATAGCATTAAAGTAATATCCAATGACTTGTACCATCCACAGTTTGAAACGCTCACAACAGCCATAACGTAGACAGATTGCGGGCATTACGTACGCGCGTCTTAATCTGAGGGCGATTAACATGGCGTTTAATTAGTGGCCGACAATGGCCGCCATTCGTCTTCGTACACCGAAATGTTACACGTAATGTCTGTAGTTCTGTCATTGTTTTCTTTTCAAACTATTAATGGAATATAACGAACTTGTACCATCCACATGCGTCTAGTTTCGGTATGTAACTAACGTACATATGACGTCATAAATGATTTAGATTTATATAAATAAAAGTAAAAAAAAAACGAAAACTAAAATACACTATTATTTTTAATTCAAAAAAAAAGTGTGACTAAGAAAAAAGTGTTTCGAAATGTAAAAAAGGTAGGGGTGCTTTTTCACGACAAATTACATTTTTTAGTTGTATTTAAAAGCGTATTTTTCGTATTTTTTTTCACTTAATTTTTTTTCATATTATTGCATTGTCATCGGCCCTTGATAAGTATGCAAAGTTTCAAATTAATCCGACATCTTGAAGTACGTCAAAATCGTATTTAGAGTTTCTATTACATACATTTGATCGCCCATAGGCATTTGCGACACCAGAATCCCATCTCAGGTTTTAAAGGAGATTTCTCTTTCCATCTTTTTTGAAGAGCCCCATGTCGTACCGTTCAAAGAAAGAAACTGTGTGTATATATGTATGTATGTATGTATGTATGTATGTATGTATGTATGTATGTATGTATGTATGTATGTATGTATGTAT
>DWON01004208.1:0-16629 GCA_018251015.1 Phocides pigmalion okeechobee | reverse complement strand
GAGGACTAAGATGGTCGCCTCCAATAGTGTGTATCCGGCAACCACACCTCCCCAACCGAAACACAATACATGAAGAAGTGGCGGTGGTACCACACCGGGCGAGCTCTAACGGCTCTACCACCTTTAATCAGTGTAACGAATGATTTTGAACCGTAAACGTTGATAGAACGATATTGCTATGACCCACGATACCGGTGGTGATAATAATCTCAATAATGTTGAGGCTATAACGCTTTGCGACGGCGTCTTAATCCCTATAAAGGTTATTCGATTTTGATTCTAAACTTTATTTCAATTAATAAAAAGCTTATCAGTAATTACAGCTAGCTAAGTTAACTAAGTTTGAATGAGGAGAGGAGATGAGGTTGAGAGATGTTTAATTCACCACTTGATATTTCGTCTTATGCCGAATTTAAAAGTATGGCATTAATAACGTGTACTGGATTTAAAAAAAGTGGCCGAATAGTGGCCCAGTCTTGAATTAAAATAGGGACCGAATAAGTCAAGTACCGTATCTGGTAACGAAAGTTCGGTTACTACTGCGGCCGAATATGATGATGACATCACAATCTGAAATGCCTCTGATGTAATATTCCGGTGGCATACCTAGTTGTGACGTAGCAAATGTACCGCATTTGCGACATAGCCTACGCCTATCTCATGTGCAAGGCTTAAGAGGCTTAACGCGATATTACAGTTGTGGCATCGTGTCGTTATATTTCCAGTCTGACGTCAGCGTCATGCATGCTGGGCTCTGATATTAATTTGATAAGCATAGTTGCAGTGCAATGGTTGGCTAAATGTCGCAGCTATCATACTTTTAATTGCAGTGAACATCGAAGTAAGTTTGAAGGCGCGCAATAAGTGTTGCTATATGTAAAAAAAGTTTGTTTTCTTTCATTATATACATTATATAATTAATTTCTAAAACGCTCTCGATTGACATAGAAAAATATAAAATAAGTAGGAAACTTAAGTTTTCAATAGTTCTATTATCCTATTTCGAGTATCAAATAGTTTTCCAAGCAATTAATTCTAAATTTGATTGAGTCTTTGACAAGAGGCTGGCCGGCTTTTCAGTATCTGAGCAGGTCGGGTTCCATTTATAGGAATAATGCAGCAAAATCCGTAAATAAATAAGCCGAGTTGACGCAAAATCCCGGCGGCTGTAACGTAAGCTCGACGTACTATCGACGAGGGAGACAATTAAAGGAAAATTGATTTTATCTGCTGCCTCGCTTTTATCACACTGGTTTGATGTCATGAGAGATTTAGGTCCGATTCTTAAGACGTGTATATAACAAATGATTAATTTTGTTTTTTATGCGCCAGGAAGTTAATGTAAAAAATGGTAATATATCGCCTCCCAAAGAGCAGTGTCTAAGGCCTAAATAAGTCAAAGTACTTTATTTTTTATCGAAATTATGCCCTTTTCAGCGCGTTTAGGAAAAATGACAGAGATTTCGAGAAAACTAGGCGCGTCTTTGTTAAGAAATTGGAAATCGTTCAATGACCTTTGCGTAGGGCCGAGTTGAAGGGGTATGTTAGATTTTTATTTAAAAAATAACTACTTAAAGTTGTGACCTTTATTTCATTCAACAAAAGGACACATGTGGATATTATCAGATACCTTTTTCGCTCAGGACTGCAACATATTTTAACTGACAAAACAGCAAGTACTCAAATTTATTCATCGACAATCTATGATCGTCGGGACGTCCCAGCCTCTTTGGGTGGGGGAATACGTGCCTCGAGGTAGATTCTCTTTGCCCGGGCCTGAACTTGGGGTTACACTCAATCTTAACTATGGTGGCCCTCGCCCACTGTTAAGTGGAGCGATCGGGTTAATTCCTCCGGCATGCTCAACTCCCGCTGCGTCCGCTGTCCGCCAGCTGGTTTCATCGGACGCCGGCGAGTGGTACAGCGCTGGGCTGGTTTTACAATGCGCGTCCGGCGTCCGTACTGTGGTTACGGGGCAGCGTTAAGGAGGAGCTTCCGGAAGGTTAGCGGATCGATGATGATGATGGAACTTCATCTAGCCTCCGCTTCTAAGCGGGGTCGGTGGCCTTCGCTCTTCTTCTTCGTGGAGACAGTGACTGCTTCGAGACACTTTTCAACGAAAGGGTCAGGTGCCAAATATCGGCAGGTGTTCTCCTATTAGTCGCCTTTTACCACAGGCAGGAATAACCGTAGCTCTATTCTGGTCCCGCGCTACAGGGACACAATAAATTGAAAGGTGTGTCTGAAATTCACAGAACTGATGATTTATTTTAATATCATTGGACCGTTATTGAAGTTTAAGATATATTTTTAATTTTAAGGCGGTACGATGTTCGCCGCGTCTGCTAGTTAATTAATAAAACCTAAACAACGTAAAGAGAGTTCGTACTCATTGAACGAACTCAAGAACGTTGGTCGCATTACTAAGCTGAATAGCGTTCGCAATTCATTACGCGACATATGAACCAGCCATCTTGTAACCACCAGCGTCGATAAACACTCGGACTCCGCCGACCAAACACCTAAACGGTTGGTTTTCCACCCAAACTGAACAAACGACGTAATATAACGAATATACATATATCACTATATTTTGTTAACCAATCAATCAATATACACATATCCTGTGTTGGTGGACTTTAAATAAATGAATAACATTGCTGACTTAGAATACCGCAGGTTTATTTAATTTATAATTCAAATTAATTTATGTCTTTCAAATGGTTTACGTAAAAATAATTATATTTTCAAATTCCAATCGTATTAATAACCAAACAAAATGTTTTTTTCTATTACTGTTTCGTTTGGCAAATCAAAATAGTACGAATTTATTTTCGGAATATTGTATTTAACAGTACAGTTTCGTGGAACAAGTTTTGTTGTGGAGCAAATTTAATTAAGATTACGACAGCGTTTTTTTGTTAGGTATTTGTAGCACTCTTTTGGAACTTCTGTTTATATCGAAATTTAATTAAGATCACGACAGAGCTCTGTTGCTTTATCTATTTGTACTTGTAGATCTTTTTTAGAACTTCTGTCCATACCGAAAGTTAATTAAGATCGTTCGTTAGCAGATTTTTGGAAGTATTTTCAAATATTAAACATGGCCTGATTGAATAGAATGACACCGGAGTTATAAATTTGCAATCCCACACTAACCTGATCCTGTTAGCGAAGCGAGTGAAATATTTACATTTAAAATGATTTTAACTAAATAAGACTTTATAGATAATTGTATCTTCTGTTTTCTATTGTGTAAAAAGACACGTGTATTGTGTGTTATATTGTTATCCTGAAAATATAATTCAGTACAATACGTTGTTTCGATACAATGATTTCTCAACGGAGTTTATTTATTCCTAGGGAATTTCTTGAAAGAATACTTTCTGAGAAATACTCAGCGGAATCTTTTCTACAGCGCAAATGTACACAATGCGAGCAATTGGATATAAAATGTTTTATTTTCTATTGTATGAAAATAATGACAATAGAAGCATTATGTGGACTTGAAGGCGAGCTAGTCGGATATTTTCCCTGCGAAAGGTTACAAAAGGTTTTTTCATTGAGAAAGCTTTCATACTGGAAGTTATATAGATAAAACCAGGTCATATTGAGAAATCTTAAGAGATTTCTATATACCATAAAAATGTTAAATGATATGACTTATTTATAAGTTATATATATATTTATCGGAAGCAATTTTTTCTGTGCATAATTAATTAACCTACTAACGCCGTAATTATTAAATTAAAAATGTAATTTATTATTAATGAATTATGACTTATAAAGCGATGCTTCTTAAAATTAGTTTTTTTTGTATTAATATTACTTTGTTGTTTAACTAAATCAAACGCGGATCGGACTACTTTTAGACTGTTTAGGTTAGGCTTTAACTATAATTAGTTTTAAGATTTTCGTCATTGTCAAAAAATACAAATGGTTTAAATACAAAAGTCCACAGATAAAAACACGATATACTTTCGTCCGACCCCAATGCATTGAAAAGTTTTATGAAAAAGAGCTCCACGATAATAGGATCAACGATTTTGTTTTGTTGATAAAACTCTGTGAAATCAGATTATTGGTTTATGTTGGTTTGTTTTCGCAATTGCATTGTTTTTGTAAACCGACTTCGTAACTTTTGTTTTATTTTGTATCTTTCTCTTTTTTATATGAATATCTTGAAAACATACAACTATGGAATTTGTCAGGTCTGTCCAGACTCGCAATTAGTTTCTGGATGTCGGCTCTCCTTTGGTAGTCAATTTTCAAGAAAAACCTACAAAGCACTGGAGTATTAATTATTTATACAATGAAAATTATCATAGTTATAAAAGATAAATATTACAGACACATAACCCTTTTAACATAGCTAACTTGTAACTAAATGTGCATTTTATTCTTTAATCTCAGAGACTGTATAATAAAAACGCCGAGGAAGGCATTATTTCTTTTCAGAAATGTCGCATTGTATTGCTACAGTTACTAGATATATTTATAGAGATTCTTTGAACACGCGCGCGAAAGCAGCTATATTTAATTTTTCTCCTATCGCTATAGCTTTATTTTTTATATTTTTCACATGAGCATAAGTTTTTGATGATTTGACAGCCATAGATTCCACATTTAGCTATACATAAAAAACTATAAATTGAATTACTGAAAGAATAGCTGTAACTACTTTGATTTGATCAGAATTATGATCAGGTCTGTCAAATTAACTTTCAAAATACACTTAACTATATTTATTTGCAATATATCGTAATAGATTTTTTTATTTAATTTGTTAACTTTCATACTGCTTAATTTTTATATTAATACTAATATTGTAATTTAATTAGTTTTAACATAAAAAAATAATTCATTGTAGTATGCTGTGTTCACCTATAATTGCAGGAACACGACTTTTAGATGAATTGACTAGATATTAAGGATTTACTGTGTATCTTGTGTTGGTGGACCTTAAATAAATAAATAAATAAAATCATATGTACATATAATACTATTTTGGATTATTTTGGGAACGCTAACTACGCTTTGATCGTTAATTGGGTTGCTAAATTGACATGATTGTTAATTAAATAAGGTTTTGACATGCCTATTCTAACAAGAAATTTATCAGTTAACTTGACTGGACAAATACTATTTTGGGTTCTGCAACGTTAATTACGTTATGATTGTCAACTGAACTGTCAAATTGGCGTGCATGTAAGTTGAATAAGATTTGAACAGGCCTATTGTAAGTAGAGATTTTATAGCTTGTTAAATGAGTTTTGTGTTGACATGACAGAAACTGGTGGTTAGTAATTAAAGTGGCTTATAAAAGTACGGTTGTAAGTTTGCAAGAGGACTGTCCAAAGTTGATTTTATGGTTACATACTTCTTATTATACGACAGAACCTTCGAGGCTCACAGTAATAATTTATATTCTCGCAATAGAATATTTTCCTTGCTGCAACGTATTGATTATTCCAGATACGGAGATAAGCTTGGTAGCGAAGGTAAAGCTAACCTTACGACCAATCTAAATCATATCTCGGATACTTATTTTGTATAAAATAAAATTGTATTGTATTTTTTTGGATTTGTAAAATTTGTTTTTTCTTTACCTTATTTTGATTTAATATCGAAAAAGTGCCCTAATTTTCAATCAAAAATTCATGTCTTAAAATATGTTCAAAAAAGTCGGTGAGTTTTTTGTTCGTTGAAATGTTTACGTTCTGATATTGTAAAAAAAATTAACGTTACTATGGTAAATATATGATGGCTACTGTGCCATCCTGATAGTCGCAAAACTTTCTCATGTAGTAGTAGTTTGAAAGGAATAAGTGTATAGACGGCGGGAAGCGACTTTGTTTTATACTTTGTAGAAACTAATTACTTGCGCAACTTCTATTAATTTTACATTTTGTTTTCCGTAGTTTTCATCAGGTTTAATAAGTCAAAAACACGTCCATTTTCGCTATCATCCATGTTGCAATAGAAAGGGAATGTCGAAATGAAACGAAAGTTGATTTAACAGAACAAAATTGTAATGAAAATGTTGTTTTAAAGTTAGGAGTTTGGAACTTTACCGTTTTTTAAAACATCGTGCGCATTTTGACGGAAATTTGGGCGGACATAAATAGGAGTATGATAACTCCGAAACAACTCCATGCGAGCATTGTCTATTCATTTATTTGTTTCAACTTTGAATGTCTGTCCTTGATGGATGCCCTTTTTAATACTCTTATTCAAAAGAGAAAATACAAAGTTGCATTCGGTGTTAAAAATTGTGCATTTCATTTGTGGCTTTTATACTGGGAGTTTGGAGTTCAAACTCTTGGTATTTCTGATTTTTGCATGTTAAGTGCATTTTAGCTATTGATACCTATTGCATGCATGCATCGCTGATTACTTCGCACGCTAATCAGCGTACAAAAGCTATTAAAAATAAAAATAACGTCTACAACGCGAATAAATTGAAAACCAAAAGGAATTTCAAGTCTTGCTCATTGTTCTGGAGAAATTACCTCCCATTCTTGTACCAACGCGTTTTTTAAAGCTGTTTTTGATGTGATTGGATGCTCTTTTATTTTTCTCTTTAAAGTACCCCACAAATGTTCAATTCGATTCAGATCCGGGGACTGGACAGGCCAATCTAACAGGTCAATACAATTATCAGTAAACCAGCGCATCGTAGTCGCGGATTTGTGACAAGGAGCATTGTCTTGTTGAAATTTAACACCATTTAAATTTCTAGTACATTAATATACTTTTCACTGTTCATGCGACCTTCGCAAATGAACATTTTGCCGACTCCATCCGAAGCCGTGCAACCCCAAATCATTACACTGCCCGCTCCGTGTTTTATGGTTAGGACTAGGTAATCTGGGTGATATTCTTCTCCTTTGCGTCGCCTCACGAAAGTCACACCAGCCAGTCTCAGCAAAGCATTTAATAGAAGATTGCATGCGCACCGCGAACATTGCACCGACGTTGCAATTTCTTTTTGAGTATTTCCTTGCTCAGATAAAAGTAGGATTTTTACACGATTTTCAAAACTAATTTCGTTTGTTTTTGGCAATTTCAAATAAATCTCTTCTCAATTTAATCACGAAACCACAAATGTACTTTCTTTACGCTATGACTTCCAAGTGCAGACTGACAAAACATTAAAGAAAAGATAAAAAATAAAATGAATATTTTATTGTTGATGCATCAGATGCACACTAAAAAATCCCCCCCATTTTCTTAAATAGTGATTTATGACACCGGTTATTACTGTGTAAAACAATATTTATTCATTGTTTAAATGGCACAGGTGTTTGGTAACTTTATTAAGGGTGCCTAATACTTTTGGCGAAGGCTGTCAATGTTGCAGGAAACATTTTAATTAAATAAGTAATTCGTAACAAATAATTTAATAAAATAACTTGAATTTGCAAGTTGAAATCTTGGTAGGGGCTAGCAGAATTCACAAGCGAATTAATCTTATTTGCATTAATAACGTTTTCAGTTTACTATTGCGGTGAGCAAATTTCACGAGCGAAATTCCTCGGTAAACTTAATTACTCCACGTGATACGTAGTTACAATGTAGGTGATGTGGACCAATATTAGTTCAGGTGCCTCATTAGTTTTGCAGTACGAATTTTGAGATAATAAATTAAATAGAGTTGTAATGGAAACAGATTTATATAAAGATAGAAAAATGGAATGTTATAAAGAGCATGCATAAATAGAAAAGAGCAGAAAGAAATAATGAAGTATGAATTAAAACTATGGATATAAAGAGATTGGTGGACGTGAGATAATAAATTAAATAGAACTGTAATAATAATTGAAACAGAAAGAAAATCGAAGTAGAAAGATAATATAATAAGAAACAAGAGAAGGTAGAAAAAAATAAGTTTGAATTAACACTACGGATAGACAAAGATTGAGAGAGGTAAGATAAAGACTAGAAGATTTAATAGGTGCTAGAACTCTAATTCTACAGGGGAGGTGTTACTGTCGCCCTCTTAACCCACCGTGAAACTTTGTTTTGATTGAAGAAGTACGATTGACGCCTACACTAAGAAATGAGGCGAATATCTTAGTTACATACAAAAATTCAGATCAATCGGTCTGTAGGAGAGCGGTAAAACTTCAATTACTAAATTTGATCCATAGAAGACTATCAAGGCAAGCTGCATAACATCGTGTAAAAACTAGGTGATGAATATACGAGTAAAACTAGAGACCTGTGAGTAAGCTTTCTTAGAAAACCTTTCCCTTTTCATTGTTGTAAAACAATAGTTTGAATCACTGCTACCGATTTTATAAGTCTCTAAAGTTATTCTAAGTTTGTAAATTTGTTTATGATCGTCTGCCAAGTTATCAATCTAACCTTGACCCAAAGCTTACGCCGATAACTTTCATTCACTTTCCGTGAAATATAATTTACTATTTTATATTAAACTGGACTCGTGACTTTGACCGTGTTATTCTACGATTTTTTATGCTTAAAAGCAGCAAACGAGCGTGCAGGATCGAATCGCAAATAGGATTAAAGTCCTGTCTAGCCTCGTGCATAGATGCGTTGCATGTCCTGCCAATATTATTTTTATAGGAATTATTTAAACATTACATATTAATATATGTAATTCGTTCAAATGTTGCACTTAACAAACTAAATGCTTTTGTATTATTTTTGCCTTATAGTTTATTTATTTCAGTCACTGTCTATTAAGATAGAATCGAAATCTAAGATTAAGGTGAGCTTTTAGTAAAATATATAAATGAAATTTAAGAAGATAATCTTGGTTAAATATTTAAACGAAAATTAAGATCTTTTAGTAAAAGATGAAAACTAAATATAAGATTATGATGATCATTTAAATGAAAATGAAATCCTTTCAGCCTGTGAAATAATGAAATTTCTAAATGAACGCAATTAAAAAATAAGCGGCCTTTAATTTACATGTTTTGACCCTCGCAAGGGGATCAAAACTTTACGTGACATCTTGTTGATTTTCTATTTAATTTGGCAAGCACTAATTTCTTATAGGAGAGATACAAGGGCAAATTAAAAAAAAACTTTAAATGTTACATCAGTTTTTTGCAATTAAAACCCTACATAGATATTCTGCCTCATATATGTATAAGTAAGCCGGCAACCACAATCTTCCAGGGAAAAGCAAAAGTACTTCACTGGAACTGGGCGTAGTTGTGGTTTCTCACCTTTAAACAATGTGCAAATTATACATTACGTGTTTGTATTTTATTGCGAGGTTATTATAATAATATTTATATTGATGGTCCAAAAATAGCGCGACCAAATGAATATAAATGTGTCACTTAATTTGATGAATTAACGTTGTTTCACTCCAAAATCGATACGCATTTAATATCGCACTTAACTCAAATACATATTTAACAGCGGAGCATTATTATTTTTTGCGGCAATCGGCATGCACGTATTTCACATTTAATTTAAATACTTTATCGTAATGCAGACAAATGTTTAAATGAACTCAATTTGTATTTGACGCCAGTTAGTGTCCGTGCATACACGCTTGTGCAAGCTGCCTGTGTATGTTTGCAGAGGTAACCATAACAATTTTACAGGTGGTACCGAGATCGATTCCCGACTAAGCAAACATCTAAATGAAATATTTAAATGATATAAGTCTGGTATTTGTTTCATACCTGTCTGATTTTATTACTAACCATTTGAACATTTATATGATCTGGGTGTGTTCTAGGTTTCAGTTGCTTTACATTGATATGGACAGAGTATCAGTTCCTATTCCAGACAAAGCGGCATCTTAATGTTCTGAGGTTTAATCTGCATCTGGTTACTTGTGTACTCATCTTTATATGTTTTAACGGTATCTAAAATATGCAAAACGTGTTACTATTCTCGAATGCATCAAAAACATTTCACGTAACAAATAAAAAAAAAACACATGTCATTATCACGTCCAAAATGTTTTTATCTTTTTAAACCGAAACTCACATCGCGAAGCGAAAAATGCTTCGCAAAGCAAATATTGTTGCTTTTCGTGCACCCGCGAATGTTTTGAAAACATTTTGCCAAATTGCATTGCGAGTTACCTTTGTTTCGGGAATATATTGAAACACGAAAAGTTTTCAAACGAAACGAAACGAAAAAGTGTAATTTACGATGTTACTGCTGTTACCTGTTGCGTTTAGTCTGTTGTTGAGTTGGAAAATTTTCGCAGCAAAACACCAAATTTCACGCCGGTCGGCTGACTTATTTGTTATAGTTTGTACACAAAATCGACCATTGTTTTCGTTGCGGATGTCCATGGGCTGCGGCGTCCTAGCACTAGCTGCATACTCGATCGATACTCTTCTCCCACTAAAATGTCATAGGTGTGTTACCTCGTCTTTTTCTTCGTTTGTGAATAAATAAATAAATTATTTAATTTCTTCTTTTCATTTACGATTAAAGTTATTAGGTTAATCTGGTTTAGTTGATTCAACACAGTGCAGTGAGTCGAATACAGCGCAAAATCGATATAGTATGAGAGGATTATGCATGCATGAGAGAGCAATGTCTTCGAGGCACATTGCTTCTCTATGTAGTCTCTACGTGTATTTATACATATATTAGAGTACTCTATATCCTCTTGCTCAGTCGTTCACTATGACCGAATTGTGGATTCAAAATTATATGTTCATTTATACTGTAAAGCATCAATTCAAATTACGGTGTAATGATAAAACTCACTTTAAACTTAAGCTAGTCTTGAAAACGAAGGTTGTCGTCTCATGTGTTACTGTGTCGGCAACGACACCTTTCTAAGTAAGCTCTATGTTAAAAATTGGTGTGGCAGTGGTTTCTCCCCAGACGTACTTTTTTATCGTGAGAGGCACTATGGGTTGTTTAAACCTTGCAGAGGTAGATAGGCTACTAAACTGTACTTATAAAAAGTTTCTTCAACTACAAGGGCAGTGAAACAATTAGGGTGCTTAATATTGTCATGCTAGTTTCTACCTCAAACGACGCGTGTGTTGGCAATTAATCCCAGTGATTAGACCTCTATTGCTTTGTTATACAATGTATTGTGACATAATTAATCACTGTGGTATTCCTCTTGAATAGCAGGTTACAAAGCAGCTCAATTACGTAAGACCTGTCCGTGTGTCAGTTAGTATCCGTTCATTAGCTGCCTGTGTCTAATCAATAGTTTCATTGTTCCCCGTTCTCAATAGATGCATTAGAATATACAAAGGGATTTAGTTACGCCTTATGGATCAAGGCTGGTCTTGGTTTAATTGGAGTTATGGTGAAATCAATTAATTTATTTGTACATAATAAAAGTGTTAATAATAATATTTTTCACATTTAGCAGTTTTAGCATGGAAACATTATATTTAAATAATATTTTCATAATTAAAATCAAAGGCAGCAATTTTTGTTTATGACATCGAAGTTGCAACTGAGCATGTAGTCTGCAAAGAATAAGAAAAATATGTTTTTGTGATCTGTTTTGTAAAGTTCAAAAAGGTGTTAGAAAAAAGCTAAATCTGAATTAGAAAACGTAAATGGCATAATAGACCATTCGTATATTTCAATGTCGGACTTAAATTAAATTCCATTACCCATATCGGATTGATGATTTTTAGAGGTGGATGATAAAATTAAACAGTTTAGAATACAAAGAAAATAGATTATTTTATTGAGCAAGAATTTAACACGCAACAGTTTACAGCAATAGAGAACAGAGAGAGAAAAAAATAATGTTGCCAACCTAACATTTACATTAAGAGGTTGCGTTCTCAAATACCAACACTCCCTTCTGAACGCAAACCCATTTTACTTATACAAAACAAATGTTTCTCATATGTTACGCCCTTAATCAAATTATCAGCAACCATGTTACAACCATTCACAAATAAAAATTTAACTTTAGAATTAACAATATTTTCTCGTATAAAGTGTAATCTAATATCTATATGCTTAGTTTTTGGCTTATAACAGTCCGTAGTTGCCAATCTTAATGCACTCTGATTATCACTATAAATATGTAATGCACTATTCAAGCCTTGGCCAAGTTCAGCTTGCAGTTGTCGAAGCCACAAAGCTTCCTGTGTCGCCGACGCCATCGCCATATATTCTGCCTCAGCTGTAGACAGTGCCACGGTCTGCTGTTTACAGGAATTCCAGGATATACAAGCATTCTGAAAAATAAAAGCATAGCCGGTGCAAGCCCTTCGGTCATCTGGGTCATTAGCCCAGTCTGCATCACAGTACCCAGTTATGTCGCTGGAGTCTTGTTTGACATAGTTTATTTTCAGGTTCTTGGTTCCCTGGAGATATCTCATGACCCTTTTTACTCCAAGCCAATGTTGAATTCCTGGACTATTACAGTACTGACTTAATTTATTTACTGCATGGGTAATATCCGGTCTAGTGACCTGTGCCAGATATGTAAGACAACCCACTGCTTCTCTATATGGGAATTCGCCATCTTTGTCCTCAGTTTTCTTAACAAAGGACAAACCCAATTCCCATACAAGCTTGGGCCCAGCAAACACAAGATTGAAAATTAGTCATTAGTTTTCGTAATATAAAACATACAATTACTTTAATTTTCACGATCATCAGCAATGGCCAAAGCCAATCCCAATTAATCACTTATTAGAATTTTTAGGTTGTTTCACTCAATGAAGTACGAAAGCGAATACCATAAACTTCATTTAACTTGACATAACTTGACGTTTGACATTAGGGATGCGTCATATATGTTTGTCTATCGATCCATTAAACGTTTTGAAAATGTAGATTTTCAACTTTGATTCCATTTATTTTATTTTTTGCTATTTGCCACTTGGCCATTGCCATTAAAGCTAAGATTTTAACAGTTCGATCAGCTAAAATAGGAGATTTTTTTACTATTTGTTTCATTCGTGTGATATCTGGGCCCAAAACTGGGTATCTCCTTTGAAAACTTTACGAGTAATGGTAAAAATTTTTGAAAACAAAGATAATTTTCTTTCGCCACTTCATCTGCATAGTAAGACATTTTTAGAATAGGCCGTAATTATTAGCAGTACAATAAACTTTCTATAAAAATTAAGTTTTACTAAATACCATTTTCATTTGCAACTTAATCTTCATCTTCATGGCGTATAAGAGTGTTGTTTTGGTAGCGTAATTGTTAGAATTTGTAAAAATAATGTTTAGAATAGAATATTTTGAAATTACATCACACATATATAACAAAGTCCACATATTCTTTATATTATTGTGATTGTACTCACGTTTTCAAAAGTCAAGTCACGTTATTCGCGGTAACGAGATTTTGATCGTTTTCAAAGGTATGTCCTATACATTCACCAAATGAAGCTACGTTAGTAAAGATATAAAAACATATATTTATCTATCATATAGCTCATTTTACTAGTTAAAAGAATATTATGATCCGAAATAGTCTGTTGATAAGACATAACTATAAAAAATATTCAAAGGAATCGTAATACATGCCTCTTAAATGAAAAACTAATAATATATGTAGGATATGAGTAGTATATTGTATACAGGTACAAATTCCTGTGTGCGTTCAAATGTGCGCATTAGAATATAAGTAACATTGGCTTGGACGGTGAAGAAAATCATCGTGAAGAACTTACATACTTCTCTCTATCTAACACACCCTCTCTCTCTCTCTCTCGCTCTCCATAACCATACTGGGCAGCTTGGACCTTAGCCTAACTATATACATATATAGAAGTCTAAGAAGAGAACCGTGACAAGAGAATAGTAATGGTTTGATGATGAATGAGCAAAGAGAGAAAAACACTATTCAAAATCAAATATAAAACTGTATTTATATAAAAGTGTATTTATTTTAAGAATAAACTTATCCTTGAACATTATATCCATCTACGCATGTATCGTAACTTTCTAAGCGACAAAAGCCGTTGACAACAAAAAGGATCATACATTACACGACACTGTACATAAATATCTGGGCCTGGAACAAACGAGATTAAACAACCCATCAGAAGCGCTCAGTACTCTTACTTCATCTTTCAGAACTTTATACAAACATGACTAACTAATTTTGACGGCGATTAAATACACGACCACGAGATTTGAATGATGGGTAAAAGTACTTAGGACTTCTTCATCAACAAACCATTACTGATCCAACGTTGGGCAAAGATTTTCTCTCAGAATGAATCTATTAAGCGAAAGTATACCTCTCTTCTCAAGTGCATATTGATAGCCTTCACACACTTTTCGAAATTTTATGAAGAGCTCTCAGTGATGTAAATTTCCTGGATGATGCTTTTCTTTGCCAATAACACAAGTAATCACTAAAAAAGGGTAAAAATCGAATATGCTCGCCAGGGACTCGAACCTTGGACACTTACTTAAAATTTGTAACTGTGTAGCACAACAGACTTGTGTTTATGATGTATTCTTCTGTGACAAAGAACAAACTACTTAGTTTCTATTTGCTAGAAAATGCAGTATATTTTTCACTCTTGGTCTAATGGAAAGGGTTACTCACATCAATTAACGAACCTTTTTTATATATACCACCACTAGACACCGGCCTCTCAACGTAACTAGGTGAGGCCTAAATAATAAACATGGACTATACGCGCTACGCCATCGCCAATTATCCATGCATAATTTAATTTAATAAACCTGGCTTTCGTTGCAGATTTGGAAGCTAACATATAATTTCGTTTAGAGAAACGCATAATGTAATTTGTCCCTGTAGCGCGGGACCAGAATAGCGCTACGATACCGCCTGCCTGTCGTAAGAGACGACTAAAAGGAGAATGCTGAGATTTGGCACCTAGCCCTTTCGTTGGAAAGGGTTCAGGTGCCGCGAATCAGACGCTGCCTTCACGGAGAAGAATAGCGAAAACTGCAGCGTCAGACCGGTCACCGCCCTCGCTTATACGGACAGGAAAGGTGAAAGTTAATCATCATAATCGATCCGTTAAATTTCTGGAAGATCCTCCATTACGCTGCCTCGCAACCACACTATGGACGCCCGCTATGTGAAGCGAGCCCAGCGGGACCGCACGTTAACGCCTCGCTTGAGCCCGCGGACTGTACCACTCGTGGAGTCGGACGTAACCAGCTGGCGGACGGCGGACGCAGCGGGAGTCGAGCATGCCAAAGAGATTATTCCAAGCTTCCCCACTGAATAGGAGAGGGCTACTATAGTTAAGCCTGGGTGCAACACTGAGATCAGGCCCGTGCAAAGAGGATCTACCTCAAGGCCCGTATTCCCCCGCCCAAAGAGGCCGAGACTTCCTCCAATGATAATGATAATGTAATTTGAAGGTGATTGTGGAAGTACATGCGATATAAAACCATAAGCATTGAGTAATGCATATAAGTATTCAGAAGTGAGTAGTAAAAAGGAATTATTTATCTCTAACGAGTAAATTCGATTAGTTTTTTACTATTCGCCTACTATTTAACGGAAGAGTTATAGACATCGCTGGTCATCGGGTGAATAATTTACGAAAATAAGGCCCCGAATTCATATTTTACCATTTTGTTACTGATTTATTTACTAGAGTGAAAAAAATCTAATTTTAAATCAGCATATACCACTTCGTTAGATCCGAAAAATTTAGAAATTGACACCTTTATTTATTTAAAGTTTAAATTATGACGAATTTTACATTTACTACCTTACAGTATGTGGATTTTGTATTCTCTGAGCCAACAATAACTGAATAAGGCCAAAGTGCCATATTACTTGTCGAGATGTTTACGTCAAGCCGTCATTTTAATATCATGAAAATTACGACTTTCTATGTTTACCGTTTTACTATTTTATTTCGGTCTTACTATGTTGACACGTTTTGTACAAGACCATACGTAGTTTTTTCTATATTATCTTTTCTCTAAATATTATAAAAGAAAGTTCGCTATCGCGTCTGTTTGTCGGTCTGTTTATGATAAACTCAAAAAGTACTGAAGGGATTTTCTCAGTTTTTAACAACAGAGTTATTCCTAAGGAACGTTTTGTTGCATAATAAATTAAGATTTTTTTGTAATTTGGGAGAGAAATTAAATAGTTAAATTAAATATAGCAACTTTGTCGTTATGTCGTGTTTCTAATTATTAGTTATTGCAACAAACAAATACTAGATGCTTGTATGAAAGAAAAATAATGTAAGTAAATATAAAATCTATTTATTACGAGCGAAGCTGGTTTGGGTCGCTAATATTGTATAAAATAAGTTTTGCGTATTAAACATAACCATTATATTTAGAAGCGTAATGGAAGTACATACTGTTAGTACTAGACAACTAATTGATTTTACGGTAAGCATTCGCTGCTTACCGTAAAATCAATTAGTTGACTAATGACTCGGGAGACAGGTTCACTAACATTTGGTCATCGGATGAATAATTTGTCGAAGGCCCGTTTGACGTGTTAATGCCGACGTTGGGAAGGTTGAAATACGAATAGCAACCTTGTTACACTCTGTTGCTCTTGTGATACAGCCTTCAAATATATAGAACAGGTTGTTTTTTTTTTATTGTGAAAGAGTAAGAAACGGGCATGTAGGCCACTTGATGTTAAGTGGTCACTACAGCCCATAGACAACCACATCCAATCTCAAATAGAACAGAAGTTCTATTTAAGGATGG
>DWON01004207.1:0-16631 GCA_018251015.1 Phocides pigmalion okeechobee | reverse complement strand
GGTGCCGCCCCGGGCGAGCTCTAAAGACTCTACCACCTTTACATAACAGTAACATATTGTAAATATATTACTGTGTATATATGAAATATTATATATATTTTACTTAAATAAAAAATTGTAATAATTACAAAATGGATGTTTGCCCGTATGCATTCTTAACTTGTATTTAAAGCAAGGAATTAAAAAAAAATATTTTTCTGTTTTGCGCGCCACATTAGCGTGTTGTGTGGGTGTGTGTACATATCGCATGCGCGCGCGCACCCGACAATAAACCGCGGAGTAAATTGGCCATTGCGCCGTGTCGCCAACATGGCCGCTCAGTTCCTTACGTGACGCCCGCCTTTTTAATCCAATTTACATAACATATTTTTAGCCGTATTCTAACAAAATATATCTTCAATAAAAATAAAAACGACCTGTAAAATTGTGTATAATAATCCTATGTACTCGTATATAAAATGTTTTTGCGTCACTTTTCAATAAAACATATAGATAGATAAAAAAGTAAAATTGAAAAGAGGGTAAAGGTTTGCATCGATGCAGATAATACAACAAATGAAAATGAGTTTGATTGTTTTAATTTCTATTATAGACTTTCTTCAAAAAACTTATATTTATTGGAATCTATTTCAAAATCATCCTCTACGCCAACAAAGCCTCGGTCGACACTAACTACAGATAATCTTAATAAAAAAACCAACAAATGATATGAACTGTCAAAATATTTTCAAAAATTAAACGTTCAGCTGTCAACGTACAGACGACATGAAACAAAAGCGTAATTATAATTATAATTATACTATCAAATACATAATTATACCGTAGCTCGTAGCACGCATACATCGTGTACAAACGTCAGATCAAAGCCACGAGTCGTGAGCGACTGGGTCGGAGGTTAGCCTTTGTATCTTCTCACCTCTGCTCGCCTGGTACCGGTACTAGATAATTACTATGTGTAATTAATTTTTTTCACTAATTATGAATACTAGGAAATGTTCTTCTAAAGCACAGTTAAGTAAGTACACATCGGTTCCATATTATAATTTACTTACTATGAAGTTATGAAGTTAAACTTATTTTACATGTGAGTAACCGCTAAAATAATAACATAATACTAATCGTGCTCTGCGGGTTCGTCCATTAAAAACCGTTACTCATATCCTAAAGATCTTAATTATCTAATATGCTTGCTTTTATTAAATTGGATTAGTCACGATGTAATATTGTACGAAGTTATTACTAAAATGTACTTTTTTTAGCTTAAAATAAGATTTTAAACTAATATGATCGCATATATATGCTAGAAGAGATCGCTGCCTGAGCGATAAGTCCGCGTATTGTGTACTATAAAGTAGAATATTGTGTACTATAAAATAGAATAGAATAAAGTATATTCTATTCTATTCTATTCTATAACGGGTACTCACGATTATCGTTATCATTCGCAATTAAAAAACGTTAATCTTGAGTACCCGTTATATATCAAAATATAGGTCTCTATTATCCTAAAGGTGCGACGTAATTATTAATAATAAGTACTTGTAATTCACACGGTGAGAACTTTACGTCATTAAAACCATGCTTAATTTAATTTTAATTGACTTAACGCGATGCAATCTTGGATGGTAATGACTAATCTTTGCTAGCCTTTTATTCTATGGAGCTTGTATGGAACTAATGTTTAATACACGCATTTATTTGTTGAAATCTGGTTCAATGTTACGAGTTTCATTTGTAGTTTAAAATCAAAATATGTAGAGATAAATGTTGAAACTTGACTAATTTTAGTTTGAATTAATTATTGTGCCTAATATAGAGATTACTAAAAGATATATTAAGTATCATACAAAATGTAAGTTGTATGAATTTTCCAAAAAAACAGTCTTTGTACGTACTTACATGCCAGACTTTATTTACATTTCCCAAAAATAATATTCTTAATTAGTTTAGGTTAGTTAGGGTTTTTTAGTTAGGTTACTTATTAAGTACAAGAATTATGTATACATTGAACATTTGTTCGCGATTTCATTTATCGATAATGTAGAGAGAATCTTCTTTATCTTGTATAATAATTGCCTCTTAAAAAAAATGTCATGTTAAATGTAATAATATTTAAAAATAATCAAACAACACAAACTTTTGTATACTTGGTAGCTGTAAACAAAATGTCGGTACATACATAGTTAAATTTAAAGTTAAATGTATAAACAGACGTAATGTAAATTCAAGCAAATATTATGTAAATGACCCTCCAATAAACAAGATGAAACAATACAAAACAAATGTATTCAAATCCGTTATTGAAGGTAACGGCTAGTTAGACACCGGGCGCACATAAAATACATGTAAATGTGCCATAATCATGTTACGCGTACAAGGTTCTATCCGAGCCACGTCAATTTGAAACCTCCGCGCTCTGGGACTATGTCGAATTAACGAACGCGCCCCTAATTGCCATTGTATGAAGATGCAAATTCGGGAAGAATGGAAGCAAAGAGACACCGCTATCTCTTATTGTTGGGCTCCTAGTACATGTAATTGATAAGGAACGTCGGATTTGAATTTCAAATTTTATTTTTCATTCATACCTCCCGGGAATTGAGCGGGTTCTTTGTAGGATCTTGTTTTACAAAACGAGAAATTCGAACTTTGTTTTCCTCTTTTTGCTCGATCTAGGTCGTTCGTGGTTTTCGTAGCCATTTCTTTCAAAGGTAAGCCCGTTCTTTGTGGAACACGGTGTTGGCTCAACAAAAGTCGTAATTTGTACAGCTTGCAACGTTTCTACGGATTGTTCTTATCTTTGTAATAAGGCTGTATTAGGGGACTCTTAAGAAATCATTTCGCGTCTTCTACACATGTTTCGAGAAGTTTTATAATAAACTACATATAACGCTATCTATATTTTAACAAATATCGTCGTACCGATTCGTATATTTTGAAGTTCCGATAACATAAATAAAACTGATTTCCATTTATCTACTAGATCTACTAGATACTACTAGATCCCAGCAATTCTAACATTGGCTAGCCTTAGTACGGGACACGTGTTTCTGCCCACAGTTGGGATACTTAGACATTTTTATTCATTCATAAAAAATATTCATCTAAAGAGTTTAAAAAAATACGGCATCAATAGTTTTACAATATTCGTCAGCAACGTATCTACGTTCGAACTCAGATAGATTTTCAGTCGTGTTTGTGATTGTACGTGGATGTCTACGGGCTGCGACTACTTAACATCAGGTGGTTAGAATGCTCGTTTGCTACTTTTATCAGATTAAAATGCTTCGATCGCCATCGTGAAGCGTACGGTTGCCGTCTGCAAGCGAGGCGACCATCATGTAACAACGCTTCTACGTGTAACGGACGACAGTTTTGTTTGCGGCTGAGTGCTTGCGCTGCAGCGACCACATGAGACCTGCTTATTACGTGTTCCTCACACAAAGACGCCATTCTGTGCCCATATATTGCCCGTAACATGAGCCATATGGGACCATAATTACCTGACAAAGGACTGGCCTGCATGGACCACATGAGATGACCTGCTTATTACCTGCACCTAACACAGACGCCATTCTGTGCCGATGTATTACATGTTACATCAGCCATATTGGACCATGATTACCTAACAAAGGACTCGCTTGATACGGTATTGATTGGTTACAATAGCAACGATATGCCAAGGCTAGCTTACAGGCTAGCTCGCTCGACAGTCCAGATTAGGTGGCTTACCGGATTACACTTGATTAGTGGCCAATAGATTATGAGTGAGGGCATTGTGATTCGAATAATACCATAATCCAGTGCTTAAGGTTCCTTACTGTGGGAACTAGGTACATCTATGTTACCTTCTATACATATAATAAAACTGTAAGTGAGCGCTGTCTGTATATGACAAATATGTTTGATAATTCATAATGGGGTTCCTTTATATACGCAAGAGAACCCAAAATAATGTTTTTTTCATTTTGTCTGTTCGTCTGTTTGTCTGTGTGTTCGCGAGATAATCTCAGAAAATGATTAACCGATTCCATTACGGTTTTTACAAATGTATTGTAGCAATTTTTTCTTAATATTTAGTGCAAATTTCATATCAATCTATCTAAAAATAAAAATAAAATTTTAAAAGTTAAGGTACCTGACAACGATAGAACTCTTCCATTATAGTATTTAGGAGTAGCAACGCATCTATATACGAGCTCAGATAGGACTTCAGTCCTGTTTGAGGTTGTGTGTGGATGTCCACGGGCTGCAGCGACTATTAACGTCCTGGCTTGCATGCTATTTTGATGCTTCTCTCACATAAAAACAAAAAAATAAATTTATTAATTTGATTGTAATATCGACTTATGCAAAGCGGCAGCAACAGTTAATTGCTTTATAAATCTATGGTTTTATAATAGAGCCATAGAGTAAAAAATGTCCCGGCATAGACAACACATTACCTAGATTAGTTCATCATCACGTGATTCAGTAACACTAAGTCAAATTAGGGCGTAATTTGTCTCAAGTTAGACACGAGTCCATAGATTTCAATATAAAATTGTCACCAACAATATATCTGGCGGTAAATCTACGTGATGACAAACGCTTCGTCTTTGTACACACATAATAACAATATACTAGTTTAGTTCTAGGTTTGCAGTGTGAGCGGGATGTACTGCCAGCCTGCATTTAACGGTTTTTGCGGGAAAATCGCTTAAATTATCAACATTAAAATGAAATAAGACATGTATAATATGATTTTAAATCTTACATTTTACTATGGAACGGGTACTTGCGATTAAAGGTTTTTAATTGCTGATATTTCGAACCAGTTACATAACCAACAATTAAAAATCGTTAATCGCTGCTACTAAGAAATGTATTTTCCTTTCAAAAATTATAATTATAAAATGGAAGTAATTAACCAACTTGTAATCCACCTAAGAGGTATCTGCCGCTTATGGAGATATATAACCAGCTCCATAAAGAACAAGAGTTACACTTGAAATCAATTTTATAAAATGGAATTAGAAAACGAACATGCAATCCGCCTGATGATAAGGTATTTGCCGCCCATAGGCGTATGTAACTAACTCCATAAAAAAGTTCCATGAAAGTCTATTACAGATGCATTGCTAATCTTAGCCTATCCTATTCAATCAATGTGCAAAAAAAAGTTACGGTTAATTTGAAAGTTACGGTTGTGAGAACATAAATCTTTTTGTCTACAACATCTAAGTCCCGGGCTGTACCTTGTTTTATATAAAATGATATAATAGTAATATAAATAATAATAATAAATAATCTTTATTTCGTAAACAAATAACATCTTTACATTAGACAGTGGCCAGTACCTTCTTTTAAGCACATTGTGCTTGTGTTAGAAGATACTGCTCTTCCAATTCTTACATACTCTTACATACACTTGACAATTTTACAATATGTATATTTACGTATATGTATATTTTCCGCTACCATTCCCTCCAACACGAGGACATCGAGCAGCTAGTTATAGGTAAAATTACATATATTCCGCTGTGACTGTCTCCAAACCCTTTGTTCGCTCGTGTATCAGTCGTAATGTAACAATAAACTCGCTCCAACTACACTTGGGGCCGACACACGGTAACTATCTGCCAATGTTGGTGCTAACAATAAAATTGTTTATGCCCTAACTAAGTTTGACACAGCGTCGTATTAGGCACCCATTCCAGGCTTTACGGGCCCGAGCTTCAGAAATGACTCGATTTTATTATATTTCAACTGTGTTTAGTTTTTTTGCGTACCTGGTTTCCTTAGGAATACTCAATTTGAACAAAATATTCGCTTCGTAGCTATTTCGAGTACTACTTTAGCTCTAAGTAAGTGACACAGCGTCGTATTAGGCACCCATTCCACGCTTTACGGGCCCGAACTTCAGAAATGACTCGATTTTTTTTATATTTCAACTGTGAATAGTTTTTTTGCGTACCTGGTTGCCTTAGGAATACTTAATTCGAACAAAATATTCGCTTCGTAGCTATTTCGAGTACTACTTTAGCCCTAAGTAAGTGACACAGCGTCGTATTAAGCACCCACCGACACTAAAGTATGTCGGTGGGCTCGAACTTTAGAAATAACTCGGTTTTATTATTTTTCATCTATATATAGATTATTTGCGCAATTGGCTTCACTTTCTAGGAATACTCGATTTGGACTCAATATTTGCTTTATAGCTATTTCAAGTACTACTTTAGCTCTAAGTACGCTTTACAAGCCCGAGCTTCAGAAATGAGTGAGTCATTTTATTTTTCAACTTTGTGTCGTTTCTTTGCGTTCCTCGGTTGCTTTTCTCTGAATACACAATTACTCCTGAAGACCAATTTGGCTATTTGTATACCACATCACATATTCATCTTTTTTCGAAAAACTAATCACATAAATTACTCCGTATAACAGCTATCTATCAGTCCCGCCAAAATTACTTCAGCGGTTTACATACGTGGAACAAATACAAAGATTATACAAATCATATTTACGTTAGAATTAAGAAATATGAGGACAGAATTCATGTTTCAAGATTTGATATGTAGTTTGGAGAGCTGATCGTAAAACTATCGCAAAATCCAAATGCAATGTAAATAAGAGAAATCATATTGCGCAGACCCCAAATAAATCGAGTAAAGGGTAGGAATTATGAGAAAATCGAATATTAGAATATCGAGCGTGTGTTGTAGTTGTACGTAATCATAGTAACGTTATGTGAAGAGGTGAAGATGGTAGAACTTATACAGTTTTAGTTGTATAGCTTTACTATGTAACTGATACTCACGATTATCGATTTAATAGTCGATATTTTGAACCAGTTGACACATAAAATATTACGATGAGTGAGCACTTATGATCTCTGATCAAATTGCTTGACATTGTAAGAATCTACTTTATACACTGTAAAGAACCAACTTTGAAGAAACAAAAAAGAGATTTTTGTTTCTTCAAAGTAGATTCTTTACAGAACTCTTTTTGAACGTCAGTAAACTACCACCGACTCGTAAGGTGTTTTGGAAAAGAAACGGCGAAATAAACTGCAAAACGCACATCTTTTCCGTCTTTGAAATTGTCATTTACAAACAATTACTTAAATTAATGGAGCAAGTGGACGTGGACTCGTTTCAGACCATACGAGTTTATCATTTTAATAATCGTTAGTTTTATAATGCACCTTTTTACACAATGTTGGTTTTATAACCATTTTAAACTTCCTCTCTGGTAAAAAAGAAGTTTAAAATAAATTCAAATACTTATAAAGTTCTTAAGAATCGTCACAGAACATCAACATCATAACGCTATTAAATGTATGAAGTTGAAAAACAGCATTTACTCAAAGAACGCCCCAATAACACATAACAATAACTGACACGTCAACTTGGAAACTATGCTTCACCCCTAAGTGGACCCTCGCCCGGACGCAATAACACGCGTTACTCCGCCAATTACCGCTCTCACCTGACGCCGAATGAAATACCAGCGGCATACTTTCGTGACGGTTATGCCCGCCTGATACTTCGCTACACTTTTGTGTGCTGATTTCCTGGTAAACTCGCTTTATTTATTTCACTTTGGCACCTTTTTGTAAATAAAACACCGACCCGACCTAGCTTTGTTTGGGTTATATTTACTTACATTATTTTTTTCATACTCTAAAAACTAATAATTAGAAACATCTATTTCAAACAACGACTAAATTAATATATTGAATTTAACTATTTAATTTCTCGCTAAATTTACAAAAAAATTTAACTTATGAGGCACGAAAAACCTTTCTCAGGAATCGCTCTACCTGTTGTTGAAAACTGTGAGAAAATCCGTCCAGTACTTTTTGAGTTTATCATTAACAGACAAACAAACGGAACGGTGGCCTTTTGTTTTATAACATTTAGAGAAGAGACATAAAACTTTCTCATTTTGGTGTTGACAGAATGATAAAATAAGAAACTAGAAGCCATGCCAGATACACACGCTATATTTAATAGCACAAAAATAGCACAGAATTTTTAAATAGCATAATAAATCGATGCAAGTATCTGCATTAACCTACTACTTATTGAGCAGACTTTAAACTTGCTTTTTAATATCTAGCCCATTAAATGGCAATGCAATTTTGTTCTGATTGCCATGTACTTCTTATTATTTTCTAAATTATATATTAATTTCCTCATTAAACGTCATTTAAACGTCTTTATACTTCCTTGTTGACTTCTGTAAAAATAGTCTTTAGTTACGTGATCTACACTTAACATCCAAGCCGGTTATGTTCGCCTGGTAGCTGGCTTAACCTTGTCTGTGTTCTAAGCTCCTAGTCACCTGTATAAAGAGAAGAAAAGAAAGAGACTTGTATTTCCTACAATATTTAACACAGTAATTATTATTTTTATTGTATTGTAATTTGTATATGTATATTTAACGATTGCAATAAAACATTTCGCTGTAAACTGCGTAAAAGCTAAAAGTCGACACAATCATCTAAATTGCGAACAAGTAATAACTTCAAATCGCGCAGTTGACAACAATTTCCCTTTCGTAAAACCATTCGTAATTCCCGCGGAGTTAGTGATAACGCCCCACTCCCCGAGGCGCGCTACGACGCTGAAAACTCTCAAATTGTCCATCAAGAATCAGTGTAAGGCGACCCGACTTTTACGAGCCCTGCCCCGTAAAACAACATGCGAACGACACTCAAGTTTAATACCCTTGGATTTTTGTTTACTTCCAACCTCTTGATAAGATCTTTTGAGAGTTCGCGAGTGGTTTTTTTCTTCATCTCCCGCTTATTTTTTATGTTTAAAGCCTTTTCGTATTAAACGTGGTTTCTCTGATTTTAACCCACCATTTTTATGTTTCACGTAATTTTTTGCGGTCTAAAAATAAAGATTAAACAGTCCAAATCCTGCCAAATTCTTTTTTTTAATGCGCCTCACAATGTTATGCAACAAAAACAACGACCATAGACAAAACATCTTTTAAAGTTTAAAAAGGTAACAACAAATAATTAAAACAAAATCGTACTTACGTAAATCATGAACAATCATTTAAATAAACAGCTCAATTTAATTACTTTTACAGTCATATAACTTTCATTTGAACAAATAAAAGTTTCAAAACACTCATCGAAGGCAATCTCACGAGAAACCCTTACTCCGCCACATTGTAACTACACATAAAAGGGTATCTAAACGCGGAGATAAATCGGTCCATTCCAACACAGCCACATGCCACACGTATCATTGGAGCTCGTTGGAATCCATTGGAAACAACAATGAAATCACGCCCCATCTCCATACCGTGAAGGAAAACACTATCTCGCGTTTTACTTTCGCGTTTACTGCACCAACGAGGACTGTGTGATTCTATCCCCTTAAGTGTGTTGAACACGCGTTAGTTCGTTCGGGACGTGCCTGCTTTAAGTAAAAATAAAAAATAGTAAAGTTACAAAATAAATTTAATGTAAAAGATAAAAATATCTTAACATCACAGTTACAAAGCTTATTAATGTTAAAGTTAAAACATATGAAATATTTTTTAATTTTATTTGAAACATTTATAATTTACTTGTTATTGCCTTGACCACGCATTTCGTAAACGGTAGGTATTATAAATTAAATCACGACAATATCAAGATGATTTCTTTGGATGGATAATCGTAGATGGTTTATATACATATATCTCAATAGGCTGGTACATAATTAAAATGTATTTACATTATCAATTAAAAAAAACGCTAAAACATTTTTATTATTTTCTTTAGACATACACAATTATTGTTCAATTTGTAAGCTAATTATTAATCTTATTTACAAATAAGGTACATAGTAACCCATTGGTACAAATAAGGTACATACTGGATATTTTTTCCTTTAAAATGCCAATCCAAATTTTTCATAATTAAATCTGCAAATCTTAAATGTATCTCTCACTTTAAACCCAATTTAATAATATATTCTTATTTATATTTAATAATTATTATTCTATTCTAAACTGTTAACTCTACTTTGTAGTTTAGAAATATGTTCAATTTCACCTTTGAAATACCAAAACAGTATCGTGTTCGCAGCGAATCGTCACCCGTATATCACTCCTTTCCGTGGCGTTGCTCGTGATAAAACACTCGTTTCCCCTGTAATCGGAGCCTGAATTTTTAGCCGCGATCCGTATCGCTCGAACGACGCCTTCACGGTCCAAATGCGTCGTTTCGGAGATCTTACCCAGTTACTGCGGTGCTGGCTTCGGGAATGTTCTGGATTGGTTTTGAAGGGTCATTTATTTAATCTTTATTTCTCCATCACCATCTCTTTGAATGTTTTAACTGGTTATAGATCTTCGGATTTTAAACCGGTCAAATATCAATATGTAACCGTACCGGACAATTCCGGTCGTATCTGGATTCTTCTGGTAAGACAGAAGAATTGGTTACTTCACTGTCATATTTCTTTATCGGCTGCACTTAGAAGCAAGGCCTATCTTAGCGAGCGAGGTTTATCTTATCTTATATCTTATATTAGGCCTCAGGAGTAGCAACGTATCCAACACACGGACTCAGATAGGACTTCAGTCCTGGTTCGTTAGTTAGTTCGTTGGTTAGACTATTTAACAACAGATAACCTTGCAAGCTTGTTGACTTTTTTCACGAAAAAATCGCCTATTTCGACGACAGTGTGACTTTGATTTTATACAAGTCGATTTAAAACTTGATCTAATGTACCTTTTTAAATGTGTGCTAAATTTGAAACGAAAGAATTGCTTCATGCTTGAAGTTTGCGACACGGTAGTACCTCCCATCCAAATCGTACTGGGTTAAGTAAGTTATAAGCTCCGGCAAACATTCCCCATTTTCCCAATCGTAATTACAATCAATTGATCGTTTCGTTACATTACTGATATGTTAATCTAATCGGGCCTTTCGCCACCTAAACCGTTTCACTAAATCGCAACTGTCGTAATCAGCACATTTAGAGATGGACTCGCCATTACACTATGCAAATTTACGCGTTCGCAAACTCAATTTTACGGGACGAATCCCCGTAAACTGCGCCCCGCAGTCCAATAACAGGTTAGCCCGCGTAATTACAACGAAAACAAGCTTTGAATTAAACACAAGAAAAACAATTACCCCTTATAGCCTTATAACAATTCACCTCAGCAGTAAACGAGGGTTACGCCTCAAAAAAGCCCCTTATACTCGTCAAAATAATTCATTTTAATTTTCTTTACGGGCTAGTAAACCTTTATTTTACGAGGCTAGCGCCGAGATAACTCGGGGACTCCCTTAAAGGCTCTTATAGACCCTTTTACTGTCTGCCCTTCTACCCAGATATCTACGGTGCTCCCGCTAAATTTCCGTAAGGGTTTAGGTTGGCGTATTCTGGTTTTTCAGTTGATTTTGTATTTAAACATTCCTCTATGCAATATTATCGTCTTATTGCTTTTTAAATTTTTATGTCAAATTAAGAAAAAAAAATTATTTTCTATTCATTGATTTGAGATAATTGACCGTAATTCAATTAGCGCAATTGATAATCGTCGTAACGATAAGTAAATTATATACTAATGGTCGACACTTACTATGTATAAAATGTGTTTTATATGTAATTAAGTTCACTTAATTGAACAAAAAATTGTAATGTCAATGATTAAACAGATACCTTGACGTAATTGCGAACTTATTAACTAAATTAAAAATAATGAACATATAACAGATCTTAGAAAATCTTCTTTTCATTCCTATTATAAATATTAATTAAAATAAAAAGGGCTTTTTCTGTAAATAAATTATGACGAAGTACTTTTTCATTATAATTTTAATTAATTTTTGCCTTCTTTGTTTCAGGTAAGTGCCTTTCGTTGTCTTTACGCCGCTCGGAATAATTACGTCGTAAGTGATTAAAGAATGTCTATTTTGAATTATTTTATTGTCTTCTTCATTTATCAACTCTTTATTTTAATCGCAAAGAACTTTTTAAAATTGACGCAAATTAATATCGTCAAATATTAGGGTTAATATTTCCTCTACTTAATAATTAAAAATATCATACGGCCTTGGATTCCATCCGTTCGGCCTTACTTTATTTTTGCTTCATTTATTAATTTTTTATCATTTCTCATATGTATAAAATTTCGTTCAAGAAATAACGAATCAATACATAGATGTTTTAAATTGGCCTTTTTTCTCTTCATTCGGCATCGCACATTTTGTTTATGGACGAATATAAAGAATTCGCGAGTTGCATTAAAAATAATACAAAATGTTAACGAATTGTCAGATTACTGACATTACAGATTAACAAAGAAATAATAGTTTAATTATTACGAAATCACAGACTCCCATTAAAATTTTATGAATTTGCATACTATTTATTATTTTACATACGACAAATAATAGTAATATTTTGGCGATTAATTTAAATAACCCTAAAATCACTTGCTTGAAAGGGTGACAGGTACCAGGGAGTTAGAAGCTACTAAGAGGACCAGTTAGTGAGACCACTTTAACGGGTGCTAAGCGACCTTGCGAAGGCTTTACGAGCCACTTTACGAGGGCCAAAGCCCAGGAGGATGTAAAGCCTTAAACATAAGGGTCCATCTAGGAGATTTGTTTGTAAAAAAAGTGTTGCATTTAGTAAAGATAATTTTAAATAGCTAAATATAAGTAAGATGACAGACAGACTTAGAGATCAATCCACAGCCGAAATCTGAACCTAGAATACTGTAATTTTTCAGATAGCTCCGTTATATAGCATTTGTATGCAAATAAGGATGGAATTTTCGAAATACCAACATATAACGATGATGACATATGAAGAATCCGCATGTAAAATCACCAACGGTCACCCATCCAAAATTTGACCGCGGCCGACGTTGCTTCACTTTGTCAATTGTACTCTCTGCAAATATATAAGCGTCTGCAAATACACGAAATACCGTAGCGAAATGGCATTCGGAACGGGTGTTTCAGCGAGCGAGTCCCGGACAAAAACACAAAGCATCTGACCGGGGCCGGAGCGCGACCCCTTTCAGGGCGATGTCTTTCCGCGCGGCAGCGTCGTCATTTTTCACTGTTCTCCATTTATTTTATCTGCGCACCACACGCCCTGTCCGGGAGACGATAGGGCTCCGCTGCCGACACAGAACACGTATCAATCAGACGTGCCGCGATGGTACCTACTCAAACATTGGTACCTACTCAAAGGTATTAGGACTGCTCAAAGGGAGTCCACGTAGATGCAATGTAGATTAATTATATTTGTTCTAAAAAAACTTACAGTTTTGAATTTTTCAACATTTCAGTATAACTTAACAATTGTTAATTCCTAAAATTGCAATAAAATTTGTCATTTTTTTATTCCATAATCATTCGGAATAAGGTAATATATATAGTTTTGAATCCCTTAACAATTCAGCATAACTTACAAGTTCTTCAACATTGCAATGTTACTGACAAGTTAGAACTCTTACATAATTTAAGTATGTTGAATTCTATCATAATTCGGAATATGTTCATAATTTTCATTTCTTAACTAGTCTAAACATTCTGACAATAAATATTCTGAGTTTCTTAAAAATTCCAAATTAAATCACAGAAATTAAAAGAGTTAATTGAACCAAACCAAAACATATTTATTATTTTCCACTAGGTAGGTACCTTTAAATATACTTCACTGAAAAAAATCTATGTACTTTCAAGTACAAAAAACAATTACAAATATGAATTACATGGAATTTGATGTAATATTTACGATAATTGCCTTACATCTAAATGTCAGTGCTTCCGGTTTATATACTTATTTACAAAAAACAAAGTGTTGCCAGTCGCGACTCGCACAAAGCGTCTCTGCAGCTATTTATTCTGCGGTTCGAGCGTACATCAGCTGTTGAGACCCAAAGATTTATTACTGAACCCATTGAGCTAGAATCCGACTTTCAACTCGACTTGCTCTTTTTTCTCTCGTAATTTACTACGGCGCATTTAAATTTTCATTTGGAAACCTGTATTTTAGATTGAATTCGGAAATGGAGTGAGCGGATTCCTATAAATTTTCGCTCTTAAGTCCTTTAAGACGGCACCGGACGGGGATTTAAGATCTGTTCTCGGCTGCAAACGTAAATGCAACTGTTTTTGAAACTTTTTCGAATTGGTTTCCAGTTTTTTTAAGTGTGAAGCAAACGAGCAAGAAACCACCTGATGTTAAGTAGTCGCAGCCTATAGACATCCACGTACAACCACAAACACAACTGAAATCCTATCTGAACTCGAACGTAGATACGTTGCAACTCCTGAGGACTAAGATGGTCGCCTCACTTCAAAGTGTAGCCGGCAACTGCACCTCTCCAACATAAACACAAGTAATACTTTACGGCGGATTATAAGGGCGGCGGTGGTACCTCCCCGGTCTAACTATAGTTCTCTCACCTTTGATATGTATATATTGGCTTACACCCTATATTACTAATGGCGTCACCATTGCAGCTGTTCATGGGCGTTGTGTCCGACTATTTATAAATCCATTTGCAACTTCGAAATAACAAAAAGCCCACCAACAACATAACGATGCAACATAACATAGCTCACTGGCCACTTACGACCATTGCGTTAAAAAAAAAAGAAAATTAAAGTCAGATTCAATTTTTTTGCATTAAACCATTCAAATATCCATTTTTAAAGCCGATACGGACACTTCGTATGTTCCGAGACTGAAAAAAAAGTTGCAAACAATAAAAATTCAATAAGCGTTCGATTTAGCATTTTTTAATCGGTAACTTTTCCATTTTACTTTTTAATTTTCGTCGCGTGACCGAGGCGTCTACGCGGGGGTCCATAATCCATATAAATAGCAACGAAATATTGCGATTATCAAAATATTCGATCGGGGATGTTTAATCTGTATTCGTATAAGTGAGGCACTCAGTTTAATTAAATGTCAGCATTCCACTGAAAGGGCAACTTGGGCAGCGTTTATTTTTACAAAATTAATTCATTTGAAGTAAACAGTTTATTCGAAGTAGATACGTAGTTTAACGTAATCTAATATATTTATCTGGGTTCAAACTGAATTTTTATTAACAAGAATGAAATTAAGTATGCCGTAATTTAAATGTGAGGGTATCGCAATTGTAGGGCGGGTTTAGAACTAATACCCACGGCAAGCGATGGTTCGCTAACATTTTTTTGATCTTGCAATAAGATACATTTTTAATACCAGGACTGGAAATCTAGCAGGGAATTACGATCGCGTTTAATGCATCTAATATGATCGAATTGTAATTATAAATGCTAATTACTTTTGACAAAATTTAGTTAAAATATTTATTTTTAATGAAAAACAATTTAAAAACTACAGAAAATGACTTTAACAATTAATAAAAAACTAAGTTATAAAAACTAACTTATTTTCCGAATACATTGTAGATTGGATGAAATATAAATTTCCATATTACCAGTATTATTCGTTCCATTGATATTATGTTTAGAAAGTAAAATAAAGCACATTCTGTCGTACATTACACAATCACCATATATAAATAAACAATAAAATAGGATAAAATTGACTTGCGTAAAGTTGTAGTATTTTCTTAAAGCTAAAACACGATAAAATTCCTCAAAAATATAATTTACTGTACACGTTAGGTCTCTTAGCTCTTCCCTCGCTTGCACGTTAATACAGCCTTAAAGCAGCATCAGCGAAAAGGTCGCAAATTCAGCTCCGTCCACATTTCCCTATCTCATTTTCCATTTGACAAACATCATTACATCTTCCGCTGCGCCCCTTTCGGCAATTTTCGGTTGTTTTCGGCCATATTCGGCAATGATACGACGCTTTTCAGCACCTTTGTGTAAATTGCATGTACATAGAGTGTTACGTCTAAATGTTTTAAATTAGCGATTGTCGACCGACGACTTGATAAAGGTCGCGGGAAACCGCTAAATGCTGAGAGCACAGAACCGGTCAGAGTGGCGGCACTTGGGAGAGGCCTATGTCCAGCAGTGGACACGTAAAGGCTGATGGATGATGGATGATTCAGATTTGTAGATGAAACTAGCCAATGGGAATCCTATTCAATCTTTTTTTACCTGATACTAACGGCCCAGCTTCGCTCGGGTAATAGACTTCATATTTACTCACATTATTTTTCTTTCTCACATGTATCCAGCCATTACCTAGTTGCAGAAATTAACAATTAGAAACATCTATTTCGAACGACGACTGAATTACTATATTGAATTTAACTATTTAATTTCTTTCCCAATTTACAAAAAAATAACTTAACTTATGATGCACCAAAACCTTCCTCAGGAATCATTCACTGTTGTTCAGTTTTCAACTGAGAAAATCCGTCCAGAAACACAGACGCGACGACAGACTTTGTTTCATAATATTTAGAGAAGAATAGCAAATGAGGGTACAAGCCACCTGGTATTTAATCGTTGTTACCGATGGACTTGAACCTTAAACAGGACTGAGTGACATCTGAGGTCGTACATCCATTATTTTTTATTGTGAAAGACTAAGAAACGGGCATGCAAGCCACCTGATGTTGAGTGGTCACTGCAGCCCATGGACAACCATGTCCAATCTCAAACAGAACAGAAGTTCTATTTAAGGATGGACGCGGAT